>KK120026.1:348823-369349 GCA_000611955.2 Stegodyphus mimosarum | reverse complement strand
ACGTTTCTGGTTTTTGTTAGTTACGGTTACCATTAGGTTGCTTGTGGACCAAAAATTGGATTTGTATTAAATGTTATGGGATGTCTGTTGCATTTTTCGATGTCGTGTTATTTTTCGTGCATTACCATAAATGTTACTTGTTAAAAATCCACTCAGAATTTTAAGAAAAAAATATTATGGAATTGTTTTTAACGAAATTTTAATGTAAATTATTTTTAAGATAAAACAAAACCAAAACTTCCGAACCGACTTGTATAACATGTGACGTTAGAAATATTTTTCATGAATTGCAATGTTGGAGCAAATGTTCGTAAAGATGGTCAGTTAGACATATTAATATTAAATATCTCTAACACGATATGGATTGGATATTTATTGAAATGAAAATGAAGCAAAACTGACCAGCATGGTACACATTGCAGAAAACTATAAAAATGTACGTTTTTTACATTTTTGTTTTCTGTACCTGCTTAGCAAATTTATTAAGCAAGTGCAAAATAAGTAAATCTGAAAATTAATTACAGATATGAAACTTTTTCTTAAAAAAAATTATGAAAATCTTATGTTTTGCGCGATGGCAACAGTTATCAGTTGGGCTGGATTTACACAAGAGCAAAAGGGGCATATGCCCTGACGCTTTTAGGGAGCCTCCATATTCTTCTAAAATACTAAAAACATGTAAAATTTGAAACATTTTTTTTTCAACTCTAGTCTTCAAATTAAAAGCAGCAAATATTTTTTTAAAACTTTGTGTTTTATACTTTTTTTTGCAAAAAATCAGACACCGGACCATTGGTTTGCTCTACCATCGCCGCGTAACATCGCTCAGTGAAGCCTCGATTATAAAGTAACAGTCAGTACTTACTATTGCTTAACCACTACACTTGAAGCTCAGGGTATCAAATGAATATGAAGGTCTTCTGATCATGTTAAGCGATGTATATGTTTGAGTATATTAAACTTATAATAAATTTAATTTCATTACCGTATTCTTACATTTGTAATTAATTACTTAGCTGAGCTATTGAGTAATTCAGAGCAGGAAGCGTAAACAAATCTGCCAGATTCTCGGCAAAATTTGAGCTCCGGATACCAGTTATATCACGAAAGCACGCACGGGAAAGAGAGATAATTCCTTATGTTCTTCCCCACCTACAGGGCGATTGGGAATAGGAAAACTATACCCAATCTCCAAATCTACGCGGGTGACGATTTGTCGTTCACCAATTTTAATTCAGGCCGCAGTGTACAGACTGTGAGATTTTCAAAGAAGGAAACGTGCAAAATCAGCTGTGTTCTCGCTCGGATTCGAGCTCCGGAGTTTCTAATTGCCAGCCGGGCATGCTACCAGTTACACCACGAGAGTGTAACCATGACGAAAGCTTGTTATAAAATCAATATGAAATCTTCAGGTTCAGTTCTTTATTCCAATTTTTTCTAAGGGGGGAGGGGAAAAGAAGATGCAGTGTCATCGTTTAAAATATATGAGTTTCTATTTTACACAACATAAAATAATGTGGAGCCATGAACATAAAAAATACGAAAAGTTAAAAAAAATTAAATGAGAAAATAGTAAATTATTTGATGATTTATAATAATTATAAGGTGTGCTATGTAGTAAATTAATATTATTAAGTTTACATCAGTAATTATTATTAGGTTTATAATTAGTAAATTATTAAGCAATAATAAGCTGTTATTTTATAAGAGGCATCCACTTCTGCAAGTCCAGCCCTACTTCCATTATTGCATGGGTAATAAATGCATGTTAAATGTGACTTAACATCGTTAGAATCTAACAATCTAAAAATTTTGGTGAATTCTGATAAAACCATTTCAGGCGTCATAATTAAACATAAAGTAAACCTAAGAGTTTACAGTCACAGGCGAATTGCAGTGCAATGTTTCATGCTGTGACGATAGTTGCCAAGCACTTTGATGAGTAATTCATAGTCGCATAAAAAATTTTAGAAAAATTCCGCTTAGAGATTTTCTAATGTCAAAATGTATTCAGCTGTTTTTAACTCGCGAAACTAATTTTAATAAAAATTGTTTTAAGCTGCCCCCCCCAAAAAAAAATTAGGAGAAGAAACCTATCATATCAGAAAAAAGCATTGATTCTCGAATTAGAAACAATACATTTCATAACAATTCAGGAATTCACTTTATTAAATTTTATTCACGAACTAAAACTTGTGCATGAGTCTTTCATTGAGCAATGTTTAATTAAGCGTCGGATATTATTATTTGCATCCTCAAAAATTTCGTAAGGTTTTTATATGCACTAAAATTAAAAGAGAAATAAAATTTTACTCTATGTAACTCAGACAGAAGTAAAATTCTACTTTATGTATCTCACTCATGAATAATTTAACCTTTTCATTATATATATACGTGGTATTTGCAATACTTTATGACGTATATGTAAATATTATATATGTTAATGTTATATGGTATTCACATACGTAATGAATATATTGTTTTGTTTCACATATTTTCGTTGCTAATTGTAAATACCATAACATCTAACCAGGTAACTAACAACTTATTCACAATAACCCTAGTATTCAGAAATGTTGTAGTTTTCATTATTGTTTTTTACGTCTATTTCCAAGACACCTACCGTATTTACTCCCGTTTTCTTCTGTAGCATTATTACGGCATAATTTGGAAAGATGTTTTCCTATAACTTTTGGTTTATCTCCGTAACGGTGTCGTGTCATGAATGTGGCAACACCTTTATGCATACCAGTTTCTCACTTGAAAAAGCAGCCTTCTTAAAGATGAGAACACCTTTATGTCGGTACACCGCTTTTCTAGTTTCATTTGCTTGGTTAACCAGAATAATGCTGTGTTTGCGTAGCGATACCATGATGACATGAAGGTGCTGGTTTCTATGCGAAAACTGCTATTTTCATGTTAAAAACTGATCTTCATAAAGTTCCGGGCACATTTATAAAAGTTTCTGTTTTTTAGAACAGGGGTCGACTAGTATAATGTGCCGGCACATATATAGAGAGACACAATTATGAAGCGGTCCCTAATTTTCAACATCCTAGATTTAAGCAATGGACTCCTTCACAAGAATAGGCAATTAGTGAAATTTCTGAGATCTATATTTTTTACACGTGGATTTAGAAGCCATTTATCCTCTCTTTCCAAGTAGCTGAAGAGAAAAAGAGAGTGGGCTGTTACAGATTGTAAAGATATCATTTCTGGATATTGGATCTCCAGGAGGTGTTAAAATGGAAGAATGGGACGTCATTATCCATGAGAATGAGCATTTTTCGTCTAACTTCTTTGTCTTTCCCTTACTACTTATACGCAATTCAAGGTCATTATTCTCTTTCTGTCTTGCCTCTTAACTATGGTAATTACTGCTACGAAAGATGGTTCAATTTTCTAAATTTCCTTTATCTCTTTAGTGCGTTGATGACGATTCAGAATCATAAAGAGGAGAGGTTCGTTATGACATAGAAATGCCTATTTAAAGGAACAGAGTATAGTTCAAATGATATACTATAAGGCACTGAAGATATATTCTACAAAATTCTTTCATCCTTAAGTCCTTTAAAAAATTATTTTTATTGATTTAAATCCATAATGAGAAACTTGTTATCTAAATTATGCAAGAAATTTTCATTTTACCGAAAGCTGAGTGATGTATTACAGTGTAGAAATTAAATATACTAAATTTCCCTGTAGTCGGGCTTTCAGATTAAGAGGATTCTATCTAAAATTTAATTGTGCGTAGTCAGAAATATATAAACATTATAGAACGAACAAACAAAACGTTGCAATTGATTTTTTTTACTTTACCTTGAATTCAATAGATTTATATACACGTTCTCTTGTAAATATTGTTTTTTTAGTATTTTTATAATTTAGTTTCTTCATTTCTAATGGGTCTAATTCGTCCGGTTTTTTTTTTTTTGTGTGTGTGTGTGTGTGTGTAAAACTTGGTTTCATTTACATTACATAAGGAACTTATTCTTCCGATTTAACTGCCTGAAAATAGTATAAGTAAATTGTTAATAGTATTCTTATGCTAAGTATAATGTAGGTAAACTGCGCAAAAAAAAAGGGGGGTAACAGTTTTATATCTCTCATTCTACTGGGCGGGTTGACGAAATTCAAATTGCGTTTTGTCTCGAAAGAGCGACTTAGGATATGCATTAGATTTATATATAGCATTGTTCTAATATTGCTATTTTGACACAAAATCGGACTTTTTCCGAAATAACACACACATTTTTTCTATATTTCGATTCTGCGTCCCAAATTATGCGTAATATTAAATTTTGTAATTTTTGGTGAGAAATTTATCGAAAAATTAAAAAATGCATCTTGGCACATTTTTTTCAGTTTTCGCCAAGAATAATTCACTTGGCGAACTTATTAATTTATAGCAACCTAGTCTCCTTTCCTTTTTTTCATTATACGGGAGCGGGGAAAAAAGTCATCGTTCATACTTTCAAATAATTTTAACAAAGTGTGTAAACCACATTTGGCGTTATTATTGCTTGTAGCAAATACGCCAGATTTCAAAATGCGCCAGTATGTAAATTCACATATGTCTTAGGAAATTTTGAATAAAGAACTCTAACTTTAAGAAGGTGGTAGAAATTTTATAGGTTAAGATTCAAAATTTTTTTAGAAAAATTTATAAAAATTATTTTAAAATACAAATTTTAAAAATAAATCATAAAAAATGGGCGAATTTTATTTAGAATCAACCTAAATTTCGAAATGTGAAAGGAAGAGTCAAAAGAAGTTTAATAAAAAAAAGAGATATTAATAAATATATACCAAATTCAATTAACACTGAAAAACTAAAATTTTGAGAGGTAATTTTTTAAAAACTACTCGTGCGATTTTTACAAAACTTGGCAGTTTGGCAGAGAAAGTCCAATTTTGTGTCAAAATACCTATATTACAAGAATTTATATATATTATATATATACATGTACTATAGTACAATAATGCTGTATATAAATCTAATATATATCCCAAGTCGCGCTTTAGAAACATGAAAAACGCGAGTTGAATTTCGTCTGTTGGCCCAGTAGAACGGGAGATATAGAACTGCCCCCCCCCAGTGTACCTCTTTTCTATATTCCTTTAACTATCCTCGGATGAACCAAGGTTTTGAAACCTTGGCTGTTGCCTACGGGATTATGCCGGTTAATTGAAAGTTTGACTGATAATAATAATAATAATAATAATAGTAACTAACATATATATTATTGCAGCACTGTGTACATGCCTTTAAACAGCATATGTTTTTGTTTACTCCTTCCCATAGAAATGTGAACACTACGCAATATTTCTCCTCTCAATTTTCGAGAAGTAAAATTACGCACGAGTAAATACGGTATCAGGGAATAGAGTTTGTGTAATAGGTATTTATTATAATCGTATTTGTAAATTAGTAAATTTGTTTCATATTTATTACATTCGTATTTATAAATCATTAAATATGTTTTATAGCTATTACTTTCATATTTGTATTTATAATGCAGTAATTTTTTGTAAATATTTGTCTAGTTTTTATTCGTTGCTGCATTTGTTTGTTAATGTAATTTTTGTAATTTTATTTGTTTTCTGAAAAGCGGGTACCGTTTAAAAACTTGCTTGTATAAGAAAAACGATTTAAATTACGTAATCGACAAAATAAAACTTTTTGTTTGTTTGTTTTCAACAGAACACGTAAATTTAGTTTGATGTGCTAATGTATTTTTAAAAATTTCTTATAGTGGTTATAGAACACATTCGCCGTCACTTGTGCTTTCCATTGTCTAGAAATCACTGGTATACGGCAGACAATGTTTCATGTTATGATTATAGTTGCTGAAAAGGTGCATGAGAAATGTAGAGTAACGAAACATAATCCAGTGGTAATACTACAATGTGAAGCTTACCTGCCAGCCTTGAAATAACCAGAAGCATTTAGTGCCGCATAGTGGTAGGTTTTCCAAAAAATTCTTGAAATTGAAATTGACTTTGAGAATAAAAATAATGGTTTTACTCATTTTTTAGAATATTTTTAAGGGTATAGTTAATATTTTTGTCAAGTCATTTTTTAACTAGTTGTAACAAGACTTTTATGTAAAAGTTATTGGATTAAAATTTAAAACAATGAGTTAAATTTTAAGTTATGTTTTGAGACTAATTTTGTTTGATTTTAAAATTTCAAAAAAATTTTATGCAGAAAAGCCTCGAATACGAGGGGGGGGGGAAATCACCTATACGAACCTCTGTAATAAATAAACGTTTAGATGGAATTAAATGTTAATCACAAAATCTATGCTAAAATTCATTTGAGAAAAAAGTGTAGATTTTCACAAATTAAATTACATCAAATGATAGCAATTTTTTTAACCGAATTTGTTTTGAAAATTTTCTTTATTGAATCATCCTTTGAAAACTGAAAGTGAAAGGTTTTTCCAGAGCTACGTTTGGTGATTTTAGATGCTTTAGACGAGATGATTTTAATTCAGATAAATCAAAAATCAGGGTACTCCCAGTTTTGTCAGGAGATATGGTAGTTCTATTAAAGTAACGAGTCAGATATTTTGGAAGATTCTGCTAAGAGCGTGTCCAACTATAAAGCTAGGGGTTGGGTTTTTTACGCATAGTCAACATATTTTAAGGGGGTGAAATATATATAGAAAAAGAGAAAAAATGTATTTTCTATTACACCCATGAAGTGTTTCTGTCTGTACAAGGAAACGTTAAACTTAGTTGCAAAAAGAGAAATATAGAAAAAGGATAATTATTTTAAAAAGCAAGAATAATTTTGTAATACCTGATATAAAACTGAAAAGCCAGAGGAAAGAATGGATTAAAAAATACAAAATAAAGAGCCCAGATAAATTTTAAAAAAATACATAGTTTAGATACAGAAAAGAACTTTACTTTCATTTATGCCGGTATGGTTATCGTTAATCCAGCTAGCACAAACAGAAAATTCAGTTTTGACCATCATGACGGCGAATGTGTTAAACCAAAACCGTAATCCTAATGATGTGGATTCTTTATAAAACTAACATGGATTCGGACACAAAAATTTATTTTTTTCGGAATCCACGTCGGATGAGCTTATCGAAAGGATGTCTGCAAAACATTTTATGCCAATTCCATGCTTTTCTACCAAAATGTGACGTCGTTGGTTGCAAAATGATGTAAATTGTGATTTTATAGAAGGATAATTCGTCTATCCTATAAATGTATATTGTATGAAACTATGTGGAAATTCAAATGCTTTATATTGTATATACAAATATATATATATACACATATATATATAGATGTAATAAAATGTTGTTTAAATGTTTTAGTTTTCCTTTATATTGCTTTGTTACATAAAAGACATAATTTAATTGATTTAGTATTTTATTATAGCAATTCCAAAATACAGTTTTGGGAGCAGGAACTATTTATCAGGTTTCAAGTATTATTTTTATGCTGAATTCAATAAATTCAAATATTTAGTTAGAATTTTTTCATCATCAACAATTTTTGCACAACAAAAGTTTTTTTTTTTTGGTGTGGGGGGGGGAGGCCATACCCTATTTCTGGAGGAAAATAACTTACAGAGATATCAGGTTTACAGGAGCTAGAAACGTTAAAAATACATTTCATTTTCGCCAGGAATAAATATTAGTTAGCCGGTTGTTACTTACACCATTATAGCGACTGGCAGTATTGGAGCATGCAATAATTTCATATCAACTAATGTATAAAAGAATATTTTAAATTAATAAGCAATTAAATTGATTTATTAATATATGTTTTTATATATTACTATACAGGCAATTTAACATATAATAATATATTATACAGATCAGGTTTTAAATCATGAAAATATAATTAAAATAAAATAAAAATTCAGTTTTCATTCAAATTGCAAATGAAAATGCAGATTAAAATATACTAGACTTTTTTAAGAACAACAAGCAATATGCTAAGAAAGTATGTGAATTT
The DNA here is from genome assembly GCA_000611955.2 of Stegodyphus mimosarum. Classification (NCBI taxonomy): domain Eukaryota; kingdom Metazoa; phylum Arthropoda; class Arachnida; order Araneae; family Eresidae; genus Stegodyphus; species Stegodyphus mimosarum. The sequence goes on along the minus strand of KK120026.1, from coordinate 361,363 downwards.
AACGCATCGTAAAATAATTTTATAAATGTAATGGAAATTACTATAAATCAAAATGTATATTTAAGCCACACCATTAGACTTTATTCGACATAATTATTTCATTTTAAATGAGTGTATTTCACTTCTACAGACAAGATAGGATACTTCGTTTTGCTATTAAAAATTACGTCTAATCCTCTAATGATATTTAGTTTAATTATCTAACCAAATCACGTCTAGTTTTTCTTTGATCCATCATTTGAAGATTGGATAATGGAAAGATATTAGTTTCTGCAATCATATTTAAAAAACCTTAACTAAGAAAGGATTCTAAACGAATTTAAAATTTGCACTATGATAACTTGGAAATTTGCATATTATAAAACATTTATTCATTAAAGTGAAGTCTTTGTCACAATCCAACGGACGAAAAACTGTTTTTAAGAGAAAAATAACTTCATGGAATTCGTTTTATTGAGACACTTTTCATGGTCTTTGCCGCATTCAAACAAACAATTAAATTTCTGTTGAAAATTTGTTTATAGCAGTTTCTGAAGAGTCAGTCGAAGTGTTTTGAAAACTCCGGATAATTGCGCTGCCTTTTACTGTGTAATAAACAAATATTTCCTTTAATATAATAGCTTAGGGAGCTTAAGGAGTTTTACATTTTCGTTATTATTATTTGTTTTATTTTAACGAAAGTTGTAAGTTTATATGTTCGAAAAATGAAATCATTTTTCGCCCGTAATACAGTATAAAATAAGCCCATTTTTCTGAGAAAATTAAGTAGTGGAATTACTTTTATTTTTATAAATACAGCCAATTTCCATTTGAATTCAAATAAATAAATGAAATGAAGTTTTAATTGTGTAGAATGTAAAATGAAAGACATAAATGTGTTCTTATTTTTACTATGCTAAATGTGAATAAAAAACCTATTTTATGTTAAAGAAGCAGTATAATCTACTTCTCTTCAAATAAAAGAATACTAAAAAAATATTTCTTTAATTCCCGTCTGGTAATAAAATAAGAAAATCAGTACTAAAATATGTATTAATGACTTTTTCGAGTTTGAAATACTATAAAGAAAATCCACCATTAGAGCCATGGCATCAGATTTTATTTTCTGAAACTAATTTCAAAATTGCTTTTCCTAAGTAATTTTATTAAGTTTGAAATCCTTATTTATGCAGTATTAGCACCTCATCACTGGCAAGTACCTGACTCGCCCCAAAATGGTATGGGTTTGTATTGTACACATTCATCTAAATTAAATTAACAACTTTTAAAAAGTATGCATTGTAAAATATAATAACTTCATATTACTTAAATCAAAGAAAAAGGCTGAAATCATATAAAAGACGAAATTAATTTCAGATAACATAAAAACAATAAATAATCTACACAACTAAGAACTTTGGATATCTTATTTCAAATAACTGGAACTTCTCTTTGTTTATGTTAAACGAGAAGAATAGCGAGAATACGTATACCTCATCTTTATCCCAAAACATATTTTTTCGAATCTTTGCTCTGTAAATTCATATCAAAATAATTCCAAATACTCAAAAATGGTTCTGATTTCATTCTATATTTGCAAAAATTTGTGGATAGCAAAGAATCTTCCTTGATTTTCTTGAGTTTTTACAAAGTTCATGCATTGCTGGTATTTTTCTTAACACTAATCATTTCATTCTTAATGGATTCTTATTAGTAATTATTAAGTTTTGCTTTAATTATTAATTATGCTTAAGTTTTGTTTTAACTATTGATTATTACTGCTGTTATTTACATAAGTATGTAATAAGTGTTTACTCCCCGTAGGTGCTGATTAAAATATGGAATTCATGAAGTTTGTTATATAAGTAGCCGAATTTCATTTGGTTTACCACATGAGCTACTAATAGTATGTAAGCATTGCTATGAAGGTTATAGTAAAATGCATATTTTCAGAAGCAAACAATGCTGATTTTCCATAGTTCAGCTTTGTAACAATAATTGTTTTATGAATTGGAATTTTGGTTCATGCAAATTTAATGTATTGTATACTAAACTGTTGTACAATGAACTGTGTAAAACTCTATTAAATTTAAACTTTAGCTGTTAAGAGAGGAGATAAGTGTGTTTATCAGCTAATGAAAAAAAATTATACTACATTTTTACTTAATACAATGATTTAAATATATTGGAATTCTGCTCTATAAGATAGTTATTTTAAGTTTATAGTTTAATAACCGCATGCTGCTACAGAAAAAATACAATGCCAAAATTAAATTCATAAAAAATCTCCTTACTACTTGCAAAAAAGCAAAGTTTAAAAGAGAATATAATTTTTCTTATCTTTTCAAAGCATAATCTACGGAAATTCCTATTATATACTGTAATTTGCACTGAAAAGAAATTACCTCTAGTTTGCAGGTGGAAAATTTTAATGGTACAGTATGCTTATTTTTAATGTAGCTATGTTAATTTCCACCTGATGCTGCAGAAATAATAAAGCTCTAGAAAGCTTTATATTTATAACAATAAAGCTGTATAAAGCTAGATATATTACCATATTTCCTCGCACATTTTTCCTTTTTTTTTACTAATTTTGTGAAAAAAAAAGAGGAGAAAATTATGGGAAAAATGAAATTTCAAAGAATGTGGTTATTGCTGCTGGAACTGCTGTGTATGTCATTTGCTACAGTTTGCAAGTCTTCACCATTATAACCATTCAGTCTGTGTTCCAACATGGAATAACCTTCAGAATATAGACCATCATGAATATAGATATCTTAATTTTCTGGAAGTTCTTCATTGTTATTGCTTCATCAGCCAGAGCCCATGCATCCAAAATCCACAAAGAAATTAATCAATGATATGAAAACAATCACTGCAAGGATGAATATGCTTTAAAACAAAGGGAAGCATGCTTTCTGAATGCCTTGGGAAAAGGCAAAATTTTGGGAATGCTCAAAATTATTTAAAAAATTTTAGATAAATTACTATTTATTATTTGTTTATTTTGTGAGACATTATCTTGAAATATTTTATTATCACTATCAATTATAATAATATGTACTGTCTTAAAATATTTGATAACTGTATCATAAAAATTCAACTATAATACAATATAACAACATTTATTTATTCTGAGACATTGTTTTAAAACATTTGATAACTGTTATGGTACATGATAAAAACAATTAAAATATTACATAACAATATTTTCATTCATGTAATAAATTTACATAATGTCCACTATATAGAGTAATAATAAAAATATTCCAAATATACTAAGTGGTGATTTAAGGGGAAAATGACATATCAAAAGTAAGTAAACATGTAGATCATGAATATGAAAATGAATGATGAGAGATGTCATCAATGAAAATGTTCCTTTCATAAAAATATCTGAGATAAATTTATGAATTTAAATGAATATGTATAAACAAAAGAATATAAGTTTAACATTTAAAAAAGTTGAATGGAAAGCATTAGTACCATTTTTGTTTTCAGCTTATGTAGGTAATAATCCTTTACATTCTTGAATATATGCAACTGAAATAACATACAAGATAGAACGTCACACTTTTCCTAAGTGAAAATGATATGTTCATTAGGTAACAAAATAATTTGATAGCAATATCACATTGAATTATTTCTCATAATTATGAACTTGTTATGTTGTGAGCAGAGCCATAGCTAGGGTTTTCAGTGCCCAGGCACAACTGAAGGTTTTGCACCCCTTTCTGTATGCCAAGAATGGAAAACATTTTATTCTAAAATTTTGTAATATAAATTTGGTGCCCTCTGGATGCTGTTCCTGAGGATAGATGTCCCCCCTTGCCCCACCCTAGCTATGCCACTGGTTGTGAGATGCTTTGAGACAGTATGCCATACCTCCATACCTAAAGTAGAACTTCAAAGTTCTATGAAAGTTCACCTGATGAAAATTACACCATGAATCCTACTCACCATAAATTGCTGAAATTTGAATTAATATCTCCATTAAAATTTTTGTTCTCTATTAATTAATATAGCAGACATTAAATTTTAAGTTTTATCTGCTGTTTTATCTGAAAGAAATTTCTTACATTAAGGTGGTGTGTTTTACATTTCAAGCATTTTTAATAAAATGCACAACAAAGCAATGCTTAAGCTGATTTTCTGAAATCATTGATTAGTCTTTGAATTTAATCTTAAAATTGTTTCTTGAATAAAGATTGAATTATTAACTATATTTTTATCGAATGCTTTCTTCAGCTTGGATAATTGAATTATTAACTATATTTTTATCGAACGCTTTCTTCAGCTTGGATAAATTTAGTCTGCACAGTTGGTTCATTAGCATATTAGAAAACTCTAATGATGCAGTCTTAAAATAAAATTACATATATGTCATAAATGAGAAAAATAACACAGCATTCTAAATAAATTCTTTAGAAAGAGAATTTCACTAAAATATATTTAAAAAAAATTACAACATGTTTAGAAATATATCACTTAAAATACTCAGCATAACATATTTGGGAATAAAATTGTGAATTGAATTCATTTGGGAAAATCGTATTAAGAAATAACTTGAGTAAGTTATAAGAAAAATCTGTACAAGAAGTGTGACATTTCTAGAAAATGTAATATAGTTATACATAAAATGTGCTTTTATAACTGTCCATCACAAAAAAAGTGGTATTAAATATAATGTCCTATTTAATTTATTATATGCCTAGGATGTGAATTTATCCGACCTCCTTCGCATCAAAACAACAGAATCTTTTAATTCAGGATGCTCAGGATGTTGCCAGTTATTATGATGATTTGAAAAAGATGCCCTTCTTTTCCTTTTATTTTGATCTAAGCATTTTGAAACAACTTTTTCCAGATTTAAAAACGGGACTTCAAAGGCTAGAGAGAAAAGAAATGCTAGTCCAAATGTTACACACAAATGACCTAAGTATAGGTAAACCTAAAATGAAAAAAATATCATTAATTTATTTATTTCTTGCATTTTTGCTACACAATATGTACAACATACAGTAGAATTTCGATAATCAGTACACTCTAGTATCAAAGATTATGATGATTAGTAAATTTTATGGTTTATAGGTCATGTCTTTCTGAAATTTATTCATTTTCCTCCTCCTAATTTTCACATTAAAATTGGATTGTTTGCACACAAACTAACTAAAACATACTCAATAATTTAATCAAGATTTATTGAATATAAAATATTATAATTTTTAAGAAAAACATAGTGGAGATGAAAGATAGGGAAAATTTTTTTAGAAAGTAAAGAATGCCTTTTGTAAAAACTCACTGAAGAATTTATGTAAAAAAGTAAAAAAAAAAAAATGCATATTCACCAATGAAATTACTTTCAAGTAACTTTTATGTTTTTAAATGACAGAAAAATTAAATACATAAACTCTTTGCAAAACTTCCAACAAACAAACAACAGTAAGGAATTTTCATAAATTAATTTGCACATTAATTCTACATTCCTTGTATATGTAAATAAATTAATAAAGCTACAAAAAGTGAAAGAATTAAAATTATTAAAAGAAAAATTTGTTATTTCGTCAATTTCTTTACCGTGTTTCCCATTTTTAATGTGAAAGGTCTTTGTAAGTGCTGCTTTCAATACATTCACCTTCAGTGCAAACATTGTTCATTGTTGCATGGCATGTAAGCAAACCATTTACAGCATGCATTAAAATTTAAAAGAAGCTTTTGAAAAGTTCTGGACAAACTCTTGACACATTAAATTTTCTCTCTTGCCAGATTTCCACCATTGGATTTGTTTATTCTGACCTGCATAGATTACAAGAATAATCTCACAAATTTCTCCAGTTTTCATTTTGATCATTTATTTATTGCCCTTGTCTGTTCTGCCTCATCCTTTTGTAAGACAACCAGTATAGATTCTAGATAGTACGAACATTGGTGAAAATTCATTCCCAATTGTGTGCTATACGGACGGTAGTAGAATTGATGATAAAGTTGGTTTTGTTTATGTTATTTTTAAGTATGGTGTTGAAATTGAGTACCACCAATTTCGTATTAGAAATGAATGTACTGTTTTTGTTTCTGAGCTTCTGTGCATTAATTTTGCAATTAAGTAGATACTTAGCCAGGATGGACATGTTTCCTGCTACTTAATCTGCATGGATTCACTCTCTTCCCTTGAGTGCCTTAAAAACACCTCATCCTGTAATGATATTATTGTTAATATACAGAATCTCTCGGAGATATGCAGAAGAAGAGTATTTCAGTCTTTTTTACATTTGTCCGTGGTCACTCGGGTAATTATGGAAATGAGAGAGCTGATTGGCCTGCTAAGAATGCAACTAAAATGATATTAATGTTGATGTAAATATTCCAAAATCGTACTTTAAAAAGACATTCAAAGCTAAAATGATTGAACAATGGAACTGTGATTATATATCTTCTGACAAGGGAGCTGTTACAAAAAAATTCTTCCCAACTGTTTTTGAAAGACTGAAAAGTAAGTACTTATTGCTCAATTTTAAGGTTACGCAATTTTTGTCTGGACATGGGAAGTTCAAAGTTTATCTTGAACAGTTTAAGCTGACATCTTCCAATTTGTATAATTGCAATCTTGGCATTTTGCAAAGTGTTTTCCATCTGCTTTTTGATTGCCCATTGCTTGATAATGCAAGAAATCTATTGAAATGCAGATTAAAATTAATTGGAATTCATTAGCCGCCGAAATGTGATGATTTTGTATCTTCAAGTTTGGCCTATAGAGTTTTTAATTACTTTGTTGACTTTTATTTTAAACATTGCAAATGATTTCTTTATATATTTATATTTTTTTGTTCGTGTTTTTTTCCCTTTGTGTTTGATTTCATTGTATTATTGAAAAATGATGTTATTACTTATGATTTTGCTTTTTTTACTTACGATTACCTCGTGTGATACTTTGTGGTGCACGAAGATTTCTCTTTCTTTAAATTTAAAGAAAAAAAAACTCTTGACACTTATTGCATAATTTTAAAATTAATTAACCACGTAAATTAAAAATTAATATCAAAAGATAGGCCATCCATGTTTACAATCCATGTTTATTATAAAGGGAGAGTGCTGACATTGGAACAGAAAATGCTAAATAATTTCAAAAATAAAACACAAGTGCTTCTTAATCAAAATATGTTATAAATATAGTGAATTTTTTAAAAAATTAATTTTCATATAAATATAATAAAAATTGCTATTAAATATGTCATATTGAATTTTTTGAAAATCTAAATTTTGTTTGTTTACATTCAAAACTAAACACATATTTCAGGCATTCACAGATAAAGTACTCAGAGATTATCGAAATTCTACTGCCTTAATAAAAATTATTGTATACAAATGATATTTTACCTACCAGAACATATTGACTAAAATAGAATGGGGCTCTCACATAACTAGCATAGAGATACATCAGCAATGGATGTATTAAATAAGCGAGGTATGAAAGCCGACTCAGAGGTATGAAGCCATGCCACGAGAGAATATCATTTACTATACCTGAAATCAGAAGACATAAAATCAAAACAAGCATTAAATTTATTTTTCTCTGAATAGAATGTTTACACTATCAAAAACTTTTTTCCTCTCTAACTTGCAAATCTGTTACTTTTGCAATGTTTCAAAATGTTTTCCAGTAATCCCATGCTTTTCCTGTTCCAGTTATCTGACAAAATAATCAGACAACCACAGAAGGAGAAGCATGGAATTATCATTTGTATAAGGTAAACAGCAGGTGTTTTGGAATGACACAAAGAAATAGAAATCTTGTCCTAGTTGCTACATAAAGGTATACACAGATCAATGTAGCAGATATCTGAGAATAATTTATGAACTTTGAAAGAGGTAAATAAATATGATGAAGTTAGAAATAAATTCAGTACTGTAATCTCAGTTATCTGAAATAAGAAACATATAAACTGAAAATTTTATCAGATTATTCTGAAGTGCTGTTTTGATTTTAAAAAACAAAAGCATGTTGTGCATTATTATAATACAAAAGCATATTTATTCTAGACAACATAGACATACATACATGAGAATTTACATGCATAGAGCAGTATGTTTTGATTAGCTTTCATAATCTACCCATGTGTGCGACTTACTAATTTTTTACATTATTTTTATTACGCATAGTGTTCATGATAACTTTGCACAGTTTGTATTTAACTTGTGCTTCCTGAATTGTTTTAAAAAATCCAATATCTATTTTCAAACTTTACCTCATAATTCCTAAGTATATTGATTTTTTTTTGGCTATTCAAGGTAAAATACTGTATTTTGGAAGAATTGTTAAGGATTGAGAATAATAATATTATTAGATAACAAATTCTTTAAATCACCTCATCTGTTTTAAGTGTTTGGATAATCGAGGTTCTATTGTAATTATTTAAATATGGCCAGAAATTAAAAGAAAGCTATTTCAATACTAGTACCAAACTTAATTGGTGAGTTGATTCTGTGATTTTACATTAATCATAAATTTTCATCATTCATGTGATGACTATATCAAGTTTTATTTAAATATTTTTTTGTACTTATTTTAAACCTATCAGTTTAATTTTGAACATAGGTATGTACTTAGGATTAAATTTATGTTCAATTAATTATATGTTACAAGATAACACAGATACTTCTTGTTGTGATTAATATAAATGTGATATTTTAATATCAATAAACATGAACCAAACTAAATTAATGTTTATACCATCTGAATGGGACAAAAACATTTAAGAGACACAAATTTTATTAAAAAGCAAGTTTGAAATTTCTTTGTTATAAATATACCTCATCAAAAAGTAAAGAGCTTTTGATCAAAATGCTTTTATCTCTCTAATCATGTAAATTTTTCTACATTATAGCTATTTTTTATGATGGATTCTTATATATTTTTTCCTCCATTAGATTCACTGAATTTTAAATTTCTTTTCTGATTTTTCACCCTTTAAAAAAGGGAAAATGCATATATATATATAGATATATTAATTTTATTAACCTGATTCTGATAGTTTATATTCTTTATTAAATAAATATGTACATTTTTATGTTTATATTCTTTACTGAATAAATATGTACTTATAGCTAAATATAGTTTCAATTTCCTCTATGACTTAATTTAAAAAATACAAATAAAAATTTTAAAAAATTACTATTGATTAGCTTATATTTTTAAAGCTTAAAATAATTTTATTTCTTTTAGTTGCTATTTAAAATAAAAAAGATAAAATAGACTAAAGAAATTATTTGCCAGGAGCAATTCAGTAAGATTACATCTGTTACGTCAGCAAGATTATATATATGTTGATTTACAGATTAGACATATATAAACACATATAGATATCCGTCTATATAAACAACATATATAGATGTGCTAGATTATATGTATACAGTACCTGTCAGTTATTAAAAATCATTTCCGTTCCAAACATATTTAAGTTTATTATGCAGCTGAGTTTAATAAAATGGCAATTTGAATATTGCAAATTACAGTTGAGCTTATTTAGTAAGACTAATAACTAATAGGTATTGATTATTAGATAAATAAGACTTATTGTTAGTAAATAATACTTATTTACTAACAATTAATCTAATAATTAATACCTAAATTATTAATTTAAAATTAATGCTAAAATTAAATTACTTTTGAAATTTAGATATTTATTTTTTATAAAAGTATTTAATTACTACCTGATGAAATTTTTAACTTTTACGAAGAACTCTTCTATCTGTATTTGTTTTATACAGTTCATCAACAGTCCTTCAACTGTATTTCCAAATTCATAAAATTATTGACAGCTTTTCTGATCTCCAACTTTCAATTCAAGAATTCTTTCTAAGAGTTTGCAGTTTTTTTCTCGATTCAATTGAGGTTGGCATATATTCACTATGTCAGTTTCAGTTTCTGCAGATCTTTTAACATTCTTATCATTTTGTAATCAATGTTTTCATGCACTGTCTCAATATCATCATCAGATACAATGTGTTCTAAAAATGAATCTTCACAATTTCCCTCACTCATTTGCAAAATATTAGAAATAGCTTGCAACTATTAGACCTGCTTCCCATGCATTACTATAATATGCATAGTCTTTAAGAAAGATTTTGACCTAGTTACCTCCTTTCAAGTGCTTGCATTTTTTAAAGATTCAGTTTTGTGCATCTTTTTTGAATGACACCTTTTCTGCAATAACATTTGGAAGCCTTTTTAATACCTTGGTCTAAAGACTGAGTGGTAGATGTCATAACTGCAGGAAGAAGCCGTAATTTAATGATTTCAAAGCAACATTAGAGGGCCATGCAGCACAGTTATCTAAAAGCAAAGCTATTTTTTCATTTTTCAGCTCTCCATCCCATTTCAAAAGGAAATCAGTAAAAATACTGCTTGTCAACCATGAGTTTTTGTTACAGTAACTCAAAGGTAAATTCTTGAATCCTTTTAAACATCGAGATTGTATACTTTTTAATTGCAGCATCTCGACTGCACATTAATAACACAATAACTCGTTTTTTTAATTACTTAAAACCAGCTGGTGTTTAACTTTTAAACATTAACATGTGCTCTGCAAAACAGATCAGTTTCATCTGTGTTATAAATTTTATGTGGTTTATATTCTTTTGGAATATACCTTAATACTATCATATTTTTATAGGAGTGCTTCTGCCTAAGCAGTACTTTCCTGCTCAATGAAAGAGCTCCACCATGGCCATGATGATTTATGTTCATGATGGAATTATCACTACAGATGGTCTTGATGTTGAAGGGAAGAGAAGAGGAGCACAATACTTATGTAACCCAGAAAAACATGATATGGAAGGTAGAAAGTGAAGTAGCGAGAAATCCAATGTTGTTAAAACAAGTAGATGGTACTTGGGATGCTATCTATTGACTGGTAGGAGTGCCAACAATAAACATGATGTTTGGGAAATTCCCATTTAACTGCTGCTTTTCTTTCACTGCATTTACCAAATATATTATAATCTTTCAGCAAATTACCCTTTACTTTCAGGCTTAAATCATTTCATTTAGGCATATTCAACGTGTTACAAGCCCCGCAAGCAGTAAATAAAAAATGCTTTGTTCAATTTAAATTGAAAATTTTCTCTTCTAGTCAGCAGATAGATTGGACTTTGTCAGTCAAATGGACCTGTCACTTCATGATTATTATAGACGTAATCAATGTTTTTTTTTCTTCTTTTTTTCTTTTTTCTTCAGCCTACATTCCCTTCCCTTTCCAATCCAGACCACTTTCTCTTTCCAATCAAAGACTGATAATACAAGGAAGCATTTCATGATGTTTCCTGAGAAAAGCCTGGAAACTTAATGTGTGTGTGCACTTTCATATCCTATCAGCTGGTGTCTGAAAGGAAAGCAGTGCTCACTTAAGCACCACATTTCCTTTAATCCTGGGAAACACTTACTCAGTTACAATCAAAGAATTTGTTTCTAATGCCTTTAGAGGACTGCTTTTGCTAATCATAAGATAAAGGTATTTTGTTGCTCTCAGTTCTAATCCAGACAAAGAGATTTACAGTGTCTGAAAGGAAATAGGGAAGGGTATCCAACACTTCCAAAAGGCTTGGTTCTAACTACACTGGTCAAAGTCTTTGCTAAATCTACTTTATTGAAGCACTGCACAACTGAAAGTTAAATGATTAACAACAAACAGTTTATTCTGGATCTAAATAATTAGTCTTTTGCCAGTTTGAGTTTTAAAAGCAGTGAAGATGAGTTTGATAAACAGCAGTTTTCCTATCCATTAGTATATATTTGATTTTCATCAAAATTCGAATGTAATAAGCTGCTGAGTTTATTAACCAGTGAGTTTAACAATCAGGGGGGACTGTATATGTTGTTTAAAGTTATTATTTCCAGTATTATTTATAGCTATATGATGACAACTGACCTGTCTTAAATAAAACCTCTTATATTTAATTAATTTCTTGGATTGGATGAGAAATTTCAGTAATTCTATAACTGGTAAGCTGGATGATTATAGTAGTTTATGTTTACTAACAACAGATATTTTTATTAATGACAACTGATTTTGTCTGCCAACATATTTTAACAGAACCGTCTTTAAATTTTTTTACAGTAAAAAAAAATAAATTCATTATGAAAAGTCTGTGTAATAAATATAGTAATACCTCCTCTTCCAGAATAACAAACAATAGTTAGCCATGCTATTCCAAGAGCCCAAACAATTCTACTCGTGGTTGCATATGCAACAGACACTTCCCAGTCTGGTAAATCACCACTGTTCCAGTTCCATGTTCCATATATAACAAGCATACAGCAAATAGTAGAAGCCGTCCAGCCACACACTTGAACACACTGGAAAGAATAAGAAAAGGTATAATTTAATACTCACAATCCATCTATTTCAGAAATAAAATTGAAAGTAGTACCAAAAATCAAAATTAAAGATTTAAGATGAAAGATAAACTAAAGTTATTGAGAAAAATGTATATTTATATGTATATAAAACTAAAATCACTGAGAAAAAATTGTGTGTGTATATATATATATATATTATATTAACA
>KK120026.1:238384-348794 GCA_000611955.2 Stegodyphus mimosarum | reverse complement strand
ATATTAACAGATATTAATATATATGTATATATTAAGAGAACATATATTAATAATTTAGTAGAAGTAGAATAAAACCATCCAAGGAAGATGCTAAAATTGAAAAAGGAACTGTATTATATTTTAAAATAATGAATCAAATTCGAAGACTATCCTTTACTATTTTAGAAAATTTTGTTATGAAGTGGATATACCAGTCATATTAAAAATAATAATACATTATTGATTATTCATATTTTCATGTTTTAGACCGACTTCTCAAAGGGTAATAACCTGAATCATCCAAGAGAATTGTACCACGTTTCATTCCGCATGGCCTTTTGAGCATTTAAAGATAAAAATAAAATACACCATAAAATTAAATGGAAATTGAAATAGAAAAATGAAAAATATTTACATCCCACATTCAAATAAGTCATGCACTTACGACACGGTGATAAAATCTCATACAGATAAATCTTTAATACATAATTTTAAAAATAAAATTAACATAAAAATATAAAATGTAACTGAATAACAAATCTAGTAAAAACATGTCATTTTACATTGAAAATACAGCAGTCAATTTAACCGTAGAATTGAAACTTACTAAATATTTGACTCGTAATAGATTTGCCTACAATAATGTAAAAACATACTAATCAGATTAAGTAAACCTTTTACTATATATCTCATGCTTTGCTGATGCATACCCCGTTTTCCTACTTGACGTTGCTGCTGCTAGTCTGTAGAGTCATTAGGATTTTTTTTGAAGCAGGCGTCAAGAAAAATGAGCGATGTCCTCGCCGGAACTCGAACTTCGGACCTCTCGAATACACATCGAGCATGCTGACCATTACACCACGAAGGCATGTTAAGAAGTTCGGAGAAATACCTTACATATCCCCCTTTTAAAGGGTGACTGGACCCCTTTTAAAGGGTTAGTGGACCTAATTGCCAAATCTTGGTGGTGAAGAATCATCATCCACCACCTTTTTTAGCTTCGGCGCCACTGTAGAGTTCTTTAGGGTTTTTTTTTTTTTTTTTGAAGCAGGCGTCATGAAAAATGAGCAATGCTCTCGCCGGGACTCGAACCTCAGACCTCTCGAATACGCGCCGAGTGTGCTGACCATACACCACGAAGGCAGGAGAAATACTTTATAAGCCAAGCATCTTTTGCTGGTCCCCTTCATCCTTTTTCTAAAAAAGATGTAAGCTGTAAAGAATTGGGTCTGCATAGTACACCCTTAATGATATGTGAACCTGTTTATGCTTATCAAGGCTTGCTTTATTACAAAATAAAACTACATTGAATCCATGGCCACATTTGGGAGTCCATAATTCCATGTACATCTAAAAGCCTCTTCAAGTAATTACGATGCAGATAAACATCTCTTCTTTTTTTAATAACTCCAATTATCTTATTGTATATATATATTGCACATATAAAAATTGTATAATACATATATACAGTACCTGCTGCTTATTCAAATAACTTCCGTTCCAAGCATATTTGAGTTTATTAAGTGGCTGAGTTTAATAGACGGTGATTTGTGTATTGCAAACAGCGATATCAGATTTAAACTTTTCAAATAAAATAATATCTAACAATTAACTCATTAATTAATCCTAAAATAATAATTAAAAATTAATACTAAAATGAAATTATTTATTCAGTTTTGAAATTTATTTTTTAATTTTTTATAAAAATATTTTTATAGTTACATTCTTGATGAAATTTTATCTTTTACAAACAACTACTCTTATCTGTATTTGTTTCATATTATTCAACAATAGTTTTCAATTGCATTCTCAATTTCGTAACAGTGCTGATAGCTTTTATGCTCAGTATCTTTCAGTTCAATAATATTTCTTAGAATTTTCAGTGCTTTCCTAGATTTGATGGATGATAGCATGCAATCCCATTTTTCTATATCACTTTGTCAGTGTCTCAGTCCATTGCCATAGTCAATTTTTATATATGTTGTCACAATATTGTTGTGAACTGACACATATTTATAGTTTGCAATTCTTAAGGCTTCTTTCTTCTTTCTTATATTTTCAAAATAATTGATTTTAAAAGATTAAACATTGCATAATCATATGCATAGCCTCTAACAGAAATATCAACCTACTTATCTCCTTCAAAATGCTTTCATTTCCACAAAATTCAGTTCTTTTCACCATTTACTGAACATCTTTTCTATAATGACATTTGAAAGCTTTTATAACGCACTAAAATTAAAACTATGAAATTAAAGATTGAATGTTAGAAATTGTATTTGTAGGAAGAGACATTGATGCTTTTCAGAAAGAGATGTGTATGCTCCACAGCAAAGCTTTTTTCTTTTGTTGTTGTTCATTTTTCAGTTCACTGGCCCATTTCAAAAGCAAAAATAAAAATCAGTAAAAATACTATTCATCACCCACTCAGTTTTCTTATAATAAGTTAGAAGTAAATTCTCGATTACTTTCAATTATCGAAGTTTTCTGCTTTTGACAATAATCAGTGCTGTGTTCTTAATTGTTGGCTCTATATTTCAAGTTCATAAAACAGTCACTAAAGTTCAGTTTGCTGAAATATTCAGTTGTATATTATACAATACTTAACATTATCAGTTGTGGATAATTTAGTTACAGTAATTTGATAAAGGTACTAAAAATTACTAAAGCAATTTCTTCAGTAATCTGAGTATTTTTTTTTATTATTATTCAGACTTTCTTCTTTCATATTATTCAAGAAATAGAGTAATACACAACATGCATTTAAACTTGATACTATAATATAAAATATGACACACAAATACTTACGAAATTTATAAAATATATATGTTACCTTATAATATTAAATACTTTTACAGTAAATGCCAAGAACACAATATTTTGAATACAGCAAAGATACATAATACATAAAACATGCATTAAGACCACAAATACTTAATACTTTTATATCATATAGCGAACTTTACTACTTAAATGCTGTTGCTGCTTTATTGATTAGATTAAGAAACTGTAAAATATCTTTAGAATATAGTGACTTGGAATTTTATGCAATTTCTGTTTTGATCTACTATTAAATTATTCATGTATGGCAAGAAATGATGGAAATGTATCTAAACAAATGCACAAGACATTAATTAAGATTTCTGTGTGAAGCATTCCAGAATTAATTAGACCAAAATAGGGCTCTAGCAACATAAATTAATTTAAATCGCATCCAAATTAGATTCCAAACATTAAGAACAAGTTTGTACAGCTTTCAATACCACACAGAGAATTAGGCACAGAACAAATAGACTTAATTTGAAATTCTTCTATTTCAACATTTAAATACTATTGTATTACATATTTTCCTATTCTTATAAAACTTATTTTTACTCAAGTAAAAAGGAATAACTTTAGAAGTAGCTACACATTGAATGGCAAATTTTATAATGAACTTTGGGAAATTTTTAATGAAATAATAAATTAGGGACATTTTTGTAACTAAGACTTATTCTACACAGTAAACAATATTTAAGGTAGATGTTTTCCAAGTCCAAATACTTGAATTTTTATTTTCCCAATGAAAAACAGAAAATTTATCCAAACGAAACATGAAATCACTTTTATGAGTGATTAGAGTGAGCTTCAGTGACATCACAGCTGAATGAGTCCTTGACTTTTTGTTTGTTTATAAAGTGAACTAACCTGTTCTTCTATAGATCTGACATCTTAGCACCATCACAGACTTCTGTCACATTTTCATGTATGACTCCAGCTAAGTTGGACTTGTAAGTATTGTGACTGGAGATGTATTCAATATTCAGATTAAAAGACTTTCTATCATAAATTATGACAATATGCACAATAATTCTTGACATTTTCACTGTGGAAAGAATTTGGGATCTGGTAATATATCATAAATCTATACCCAGTAAAATGACTGTTATAGATAAGGTAGAAATAATAATAGAAATAAAGTGGCTTTCTGTTTGATAAATAATTACTCTTTAGTATTGAGAAATTCTAGATCCATATATCTATCTACTTATCACAGCACGAAGAGCATATTTCAGATTTCCACATTTATTTCTTTATGGAGGACAGATGTAAATCTGTCTTGTTATTTGGAATGGATATTCATCAGCCATCTGCAAATGGTCAAGGATGACATTGTTTATTCTCAGAGATCATGCTGGTTGAAAGGTACGTACACAGTGAAACTGTAACTCATAAGCAATGGTCTGCTAGAGAACCAAATACAAGTCCATAGGGCATGCAGTCATGTTAAGTGTGCTTAGGAAAAGCCAACAGTGGGATAGTATAAGATACTATTTGAGTGTGGGTTTTCCTTAGTTTAGCTTTGATCTGCCCTTCTCCAGGAAATAGAAATTATTTAAAAAAATCAATATCATTGCTAACATATTGTTATAGTGAAGTCTGCATTTTTGAAATATTGTAAGAATTATCTGCAGTTGTCTAAAATATCTGCAAAAAATCATGCTCTTTGCAATGTGAATTTCATGAATAAAATAATACAATACAAAATGGAAAACAAGTCACACCAAAAATGCTATTTTAAATTCTAAACTTACTTTTGAAAGAGATATTTTTTGCTTTGCTGCTAAAAGAAAGCCAGTAGCCATTCCAACACAATACGATGCATAATGTGCATAAGGCTTATATCCCACAGTATCCAAATATTCATTAATATCTCTGAAAGATAAAATACATAAAGAATATGCATATCATATTTAAAGGCCAAAATGTATATATTATATATTTTAGTATTGCTGTTTACCATTCATTAAACATGATTTATGAATTTGAATAAATTAGACAATAACAAAGTTATAATGCATTATAGGATTTAAAAGACACTTAAAATATGAACTATAATAATAAAAAATTTAAAACATAACAGCTCTATGCCTAAAAAGTTAAATTATATCTTAAGAATGAACTTACAGCTTACATCTGAAGAATCAGACAGCAAAATTATTGCATTTTCTGATAACTATAAATGTTTTTTTATATTGATGTTTCAATGGATTTACATTCCGAACCAAAATTTAATACATTCAAAAGTGCTTAACCCTCTGAGTAGCATGATCGGCTTTATCCAGTCATGAGATTTTTTGTCACCTGGTACATGTTAACTTATAATTTAAGTTATTTTGCTTTTACTTAATAATGTAAATGTTATCTTAATGATCTTTTAATAATGTAAATGTTATCCTAATGATCTTTTAATAATGTAAATGTTATCTTAATGATTGTAAGTTTATGGAATTAGAGACTACAATAAATAATCATACAAATTTAGCTAATAAATGCTATTTAAGTACAGGTCTTAATGACAGATTCAAAAACCTGCACTACTTAAGTAAAATACTGCATGCACTAGTTCTTTACAATAATCAAGAATATCTGCACTTAACTTTTGAAGCACTTTAAGCCAAATTTGTTTACTTCCCCCCCTCATGAGAATAAATCCCCACAATCATAATCAATATTATTGCCTTGTATAATTATCTTAAGAGGATATTAGTTATCAGATTTAGAACAGAAAATATTATTTTGAGATATTTGGCTACTTTATTAGTTAAATAAAATTTACATAGCACTTAGAGTTATACGCAGCTATTAGAGAATATATGTGAATTCACACTGTGAAATTCCAGTACACATCATGCATTTTTCAATTTGAATTGAGAAATGTTCAAGAATGCAAGAATTAATTAATTAAAATTAATTTAATGAATTAACCATTTAATAATATTTTATTAATTAAATGCAAGAAATAATAAATTTTAAATTTAATAATAACATTTAAAATACAACGAAAACTCCTAACATTATTTTTCTTATTAAAGTGTGTGCATTATTCATTTTAGGTATTTTTTAAAGAAATGATGATTTTTCCTTTTTCTAAAAAATTTTTGAATATTTGTTTTAAATTAAGATTTGTCAGTATTTCACAATCTATTTAATAGAACATAGCTGAGGAATTGAGAGAATTAAATGCAGAATTTTTTTCATTACAATTTCTTAAAAATAGATGTATGAGTCAGATCTACAAAACTTGTAGATCTAAGAAAGATCTAAGAAACTTTGCTTTACAAAAATGCATCATTTTCATTTGCACTAACATCTGAAACATCTAAAACATCTACGCTTATAAGCTATCTAAGCTTATCTGAAACATTTACCATTTATACTTCCTTAAACACTAATGGTGTAACAGGACAGTAACAATGAAGATGAAAATTAAACATTTTCAGTCTGATAAAAGTGAGAAATGATAACAATATTAAAAAAGAATATTTACAAATAACTAACAATAAATACAGAAAACTTACTTTGGATCAGGAAGAGAAAAAAGTGAAACTGGCGGTAAGTTATAGATGAATGTCAAGAATCCTGTTGTAGCCATAGAACTAAAAATTCCAAGAGCGATAAACAGTAATCCCATCTTAGGATGTCTATAAATAAACCACATTTTCATAAAGATAAGTGAATTCTTTTCTCATTCATGGCAGGTAGACAGGAAAAAAAAAAGCTTAAATAGCTGCTCACCTGTATAAAGCTAAAATAATAATTGGAGATATTACATAGAATTGCATATCGCATGATAAAAACCAGCCATGTGGAACACACTAAAAGAAAGAGAATCCATTTATCATCCTAATACGAGTATTTTAACTCTGAAATTTAAAAACAGAAATAATAAATTATGAACTTTTTCTGTAAAGATTACATTTTTAATGACAGTCATGCTGGTTAAATTATATGAAAGGCCACGTGTTTTCTGAACATAAGCCAATTCATATATAAGCCAAAAAGTAAGATTTGGTGCAGGAATTCAGCCAGAATTGAACATATATATATAAGCTGAATATGAAACTGCCCTATAATCACCCCCAATAATTGTTTAACTCAGTTAAACCTAACAGATGAGCTGAAGGTCAGTGCCAAGACTTTATTTATTCAAAATCCAGGTTAGAAGCCAGAAACAACCATCTGGTCATTAAAAAAAAGATTGCATCAACAGTGCTATGGAGAGAACTGAAGATGATATTATCTATGAGGTTACTGACAGCATTACTAATAGTGAAATGGATGTTGCTGACATCCAATCTATTAGCTATTAGCAGAGAAAGACCCCTGAAAATTGTGAGAAAATTCCAAATTATATACTCATGTTGAAAAATTTGATTAATGTACATAATTCTAATATACACTAATCAAATTAATGTTTATTTTAATTAGAATTATTTTATTTTAATTACTTCTAATGCACACTAATCAAATTAATAAAATAATAATTTTTGAATTATCTAGTTTGTAATATATTTGATACTTAATTATCCGTCATTTTGAACTCATCAGAAGCCAGCTTATGAGGAAAGGCAAATTAAACAGATATTTTTTAAATATCATTAAAAAGCATATAATGAATAACAAAATAAAACAGTAAAAAATAAAATTAAACAGTATTTCAGTTTAATCATTTTTAAGATATTTTTCATGCATCATTAGTGATAATAATCAAACAGAAATTGAATGAAAATCAACAAGCATAATAGCACTGTCAGTTGAACTTTTTGCTTTATAAAACTAACTGGTATTCCATTAAGGACTTCTTTTAAAAGTAAAAACAAAACAAAACAAAACAAAAATGCATACTGTACTAGAAGTTGGCATAAAATTTGAAAAATAGAACAAATTTGTCCACCAGTAATTCTGACAACCCGAAACAAAAGGTTCTAAAGTCTCATTCCAAATAGGTCCACTACCAGCTAATGGCCCTAGTAAGATTACACCAGAAATCATCAGAAAAGCTGGAGTCAATCTGTTTAGAAATTGAAAAGAAATACAATGAGATTATATTAGTAACTATTAAAAAATTGTTTATAACATTATTTATTAAAATGTTTTCAATAAATATTTAATGGCTAACTTCATGTCGACTAACATTCAGGCATACAATATCTGACACAAAAATCAGCTGTAATATAGTAATATAAATATTTAAAACAATGATTTGTAATTGATGTGGTGTACATCTTTATTTGCTGCAAGATATTCTATATATAACCAAAAAAATTATTACAGCCTACTTAAAATTCATTATTAATCTAAATTAATTACTCTCATATATGACAGATGATGACATTGATATGCATGTGCTCCTAGGGATGGTTTGGTTCGGTTTGGTTTGGCTTATTTGATTATGACAAACCACCCAAAGGCTATCTGCCTATGAGGAGGGATACCTTCGTGGAAAACTTTCTATGGGAAACTAGCATAAATGCACATTACATATACATTCATGCAGCCAGCCCATTCACTGGGATTTGAAACTCGGACCAAACTACCAGTGTTCGTTGACTTTACCGCTCGACCATTGGTGGGTTTGTTCCTAAGGATGAATTAATTATTCTTGATTCCAGTAGGTGGCAGAACAATCAATCCATTATGAATATCTTTTAGGTTTCAACTGCATGTACAAAAGTGGGTAAGCCTTCTTCATCTTTTGACATTGACCATCTATGTTCACTAGAGATAGATTTCTTCTCAAACATAGAACTTCCAGGACAGTGAAAGTAAACAGCTGACTCCTGCTTCTTGTTTTAGGTTTCTCTTGGACTGCCAATTTTAAAAGATATCAAAAGAAACAAAAGAAAGAAAAGAGCTTATGAGGTAAGTTACTTAGCATACAGATTTTTATGAAAGAAGAATGATGAAACAATCTATTTACTGTTGAGAAAATGTTCAATAACCAATCCATGCTAAAAAGCTGATGAGGCATTTTACAGAAAAGCATTTTGGTGAATCACAGATTAATCAAAGTTTATCATATTTTTTATGTCAAATAGAAAGAAAGAGGAAAGCAGCTTTGCAGATGGTTAGAAGAGTCCACATACTGATACTTTTCTTTAAATATTTTTTAAAATGGCAGAAATAAGAGCCTCAAATATAAACTTCACGCTCTTGGAAAGGAAAACATTGGCTCTGCATGTTAAATTACAGTTGAAACAATTTCTAGGAAAGAAGTTAAAATCAAGTTTCAAATGATGATCTCGGCAACAATACAATCAGTGAAAGAGATACCTGAAACATCATCTAATGCAGTAAATAAACACATTGAAAAATAAAATGTCATCGAAAATTTGCTTTGCAAGTTGATGAGAATATTGTTACTAATGACAAATCATAACTCTTTAGATTTATCAGATATATAGAGGATAAAGACATTAGTGAGGAACGAAGATAATAACTACAGGGTACCACACTTTTGTTTCTATATTTCCTACTTCAATGTCCATGGCCTTTCATAGAAAGACTACTATGGAATGTGTATGGATGATGTACAATTGCTGTCTATGAAATATACAGAGTTTATTGCTAGAGTTTTTAGTGAAACTTATTCATTATAATACTTTGCTTCCCCCTTCCCCACAGAGGGGCACTGTTGCAAAAGAGTGTGGTGAAGAGTTAACTAAATAGTAAAAATAATAAACTACACCAAGTTTTGATCTTTGAAACATAGTATTTTTTAACAGTTATGTCAGAAAATGAAATGCAGTTCACACATCTTTAATACTGCACAGAGAAGTACAATGGTTATCACAAAGCCACATATTGAACCAGTTCTCTAATACAAATAAGTGGAAGGTTCTCTTAAGAATAAAAATTTTAAACACATTTGATTTCTTGAAGACTGGAATTATTAACTGTAATTAAGGTATTCTTGAAGACTTTTGTCTTTTTCAACTGAATATATTTGTGAATACACCTTCTCTGCTTTTGTGACAATAAAATTCAAAGAAAGAAACATATTGCAAAGCCTTGCAATATGTTTAATAATTGGCAATACATTTCAGGCACCTTCTCTGCCTGATAATAGTAAACATGTTTTGCTGTCAACTGTAAATCTTGTTGTCCAGCATTTATGCTTTGAACTTCAGTTGGAAGTATTAGATTGCTCATAAAACTTTTTCGGCACCTTGCATTGTAGCAAACTTTCAGTAATCTTATCTTTCAATAACTGAATGAATTAATGTTGGACAAAATGTTATTTGAATAGAAATTCAGGTTATTCCTGATAATATACCCCACATCATTTTAAGATGCATCTATATTTTAAGATATATCTTTAATCTTATTCCCAAAAGTGCTGTGAACTTCAGCAGGTCAGGAAACTCTTATTAAAATATACAGTTTAGGTCATTAGATATAGCAGCAGTCTCAAACTCAAATTGCACACAGGCAGAATGTACAATCTAAAAGCAGTTGATAGGTTGCACTTTTTTAACAAAATAAGGGGGAATTTATATATATAAGTGTGTGTGTATTGCACCATATATACACCTAATGTATGGATATAGCCCCTATATAGCCTGATATTACACGTGACACATACATATAGTGTGCTGCAGCTAAATTTGCAATATGCTTAGAAATAATTATATTTTTAAAATTTAATTTGCATTGAACAGGGTTTAATTGAAAATTTATTTTGATTTCAGTTGCATTTCTATAATGATCTTCTCTATACTCTACACTTTTTTATTTCTCAAACTTATGATCTTTTTCTTCTCTTACTGGCTAAATTATGAAATTCTTTCTTTTGGTTAAATTCCTTTTTTCATTTTCTTTAGGTGCATAATCTCTTACAGATATTTACCAAAATATAATAATAATAATGCCTGGGAAAAAATTCAAATTTATATTTATTTTCTAACTGAAAGCTAAATTTTGGTTTCTGCAAGAAATTTTTCTTGGTTACACTATGAAGTTCAAATGTATTGACAACTAAATGTGAAATTTGAAACTGACAGTTAATTCATATAATTCTAATATAACTTCACATAATTACCCACTAAACAACTTAACTTAAACCAAAAATAAACACATTTTATTAAAACTTTCAGAGTGTGACAAAAAATAAGAATAAATAATGGCAATTTTCTTTCTTCTATTTTTTAATTTTTTTTTCAACACACACAATAAAAAATGCATATATTTGTATGCAAAGAATTATGATCTTCTTAATTTCTTACTACAGTTTGACACATGATAACATTTCAATTCTGATAAAATTCGCAGCCTTGGAGAAAAGTTACTAGAAACTCTTTATCATTGATTGTAGATTTTCATACATCATTCATCCATCCTTTTCTCACATTTATTAAATTTTAGCTGTGGAAAACAGTGTTCACATATCAGTGAGCTTCCAAATAAAGTGATTATCCTTATTTCAAAAAGTCATAACTGAAAGTATCTCTTTTTGACAAGGTATTTCTTTTGAAGGTATAATCTTTTGACAAGTATGAATAAAAAGTTTATCAAATCTATATCTCCAAATCCTTGAATACAATTTGCACCACACTGGCTAGCTATTTAGCCTTATTAGATTTTCTTGTGTGTAATTCTCATTCATTTTAATAATAATGATAATAAAGTAAAATTGGATTATATATCCTTGATTTTTTTTTCAAATTCTTATTGTAATAATATTATTTCTCTTGCATATTTTTGAGATTTTTTTTCATTTGAAATAAGTAGAGAGGGATTTAAGATTTACAAAATTCCTGAAGTATTTTGATTTAAGCCATGTTTCCCATAATTCTAAATTAATTTTAAAACATTTAGTACAAGCATGCATGCCAAATGATAAGTTTATTCTTTCTTTGCAGCTTTTTTATTAAAAATATATAAAACTCAACAAGAAATGCCAGATCTGTTACCCATGTATCATTATATAGGTCATTGATAGTTTTATTTATTTATCTATTTTTGTGGCATAAAAATTTTGATTTCTTTTATTAAATCAAAAAGCTGTTGTTATGCAACTCCTCGATGTAACTGCCTCATCTTTTTATTCTATGTAATTCCTTTGCACTCACTTTTAATTTCTTCAAGTGATGACTGATGATTCAGGACTGGTCCATAAATAAAATTTACAAATTTAATTATTGTTTCAATAACCTTATCCATCTGGAAACTTTTAGCACTGCATTTACAACAAACAGATGAATAAAATGCACTTGTGGGCCACATAAAATTGGTTTGAAGGTCGCATGCAGCCTGTGGGCCAACGGTTTGAGATCACTTAGATACCGAATGCTAGAAATTTCAAAGCTATTTATTATAAAATGATTTCGTTAGCTAAAAGTTTATATATATATATATTAAAAACTGAATTAAAAAACACCACTCTGATGCTTTACAAGGCAAAATGAGAATAAGCTAATGAAATTTTTAGTGTAAAATATGTCTCACTGTATTTATACCAAGCAGAAAAACTAAAGGAGTAAATAAAGATGAAAATATTTGGCTTAATTTTCTTCCTGATTTTTACAAGAGCTAACAAAACAAATCCACTTAATAATCAAAGTTATTGTATAATTTACAACAGCTGTATTATGTCGCTGAACTCAAAGTTTATTTATCAAAATCCTCTTACACATGATGAAAATGAAAAAAATAATTAATATGCATACAACTAATCCATGCGGATAAAATTACTATCATACCATTTGCAAATATGGATATAAATGTTCACATATTAAATGTCAGTTAATGTTTCATAAAACACTCAAAAAATCTCTATGAAAATAGTTTAAATAAAACAAAAAATAACAGAAAAATTACTCTGAAAATCACTCGAAAAATGGAATTTACAAATTTCAGTTTCATTGAGAATCCGGCCAGATGGTATAGTGGGTAGTGGAGATGACTGTGATACCAAAGAGCCTGGGTTCGAATCCAGGGGAAGGCACGGTTGTGTTTGTCCATCCCTATAGGAGGCAAAGGTGGCCCACCTATTAGGTGCCTCCATAATGCCGCCGCTGGGGGGGAGGAAGGTCATTGAGAGATGATAACATTGTTACCTTAGTTTTTTAAGGGTTTGTCATCAAAATTTTCTACATTTTTCTTGTACAGTCATTAGATTTCTTGGAGCATGAGAATGCAGTAAACCATCCATACCTCACTGGGATTTGAACTCCATTGAGGAATTATCATCAACTACATTTTGGCTTGGATGCCAACTGTAGAGTTATTACATTTCTTGAAACATTAGAATGCAATAAATAATCCATGCCCTAGCTGGAATTCAAATACCGGGTGGTACTGCTCTGTTATCAGGACCGGAGTCGTCGCCAAATGTTTTGCTAAACTCGCCAAGAGATTGGTTCATATGAAATTGTTAGTGTTTACTTCTAAAGTCATTACAATGTTAACATTTTAAAGAAAAAGTAAAAGAATGCCTTTTCAAAATTGGCAATGAGAATGCATATTCCAAAGATGTAACAGTCACTTGTGTTTTTATTATTATTGTATTTACCATGGATTTGAAAATTTGGACTTTCCTAATGATGAAATGTCTTCCATACAATTTCCTCAGGAACGAGGAATTATTCAGTCTTCCCCATAAAAAGGGCATGAAAAACCATAAAGTGATTTTTTTTCCTGCTTTCTTTGGCAAGTCATTAAATTTACATTAAAAATTTCTGATTTTAAGAATATCTGCCGTTATTTTTTTCCTTGCATTTTTCTTCAACTTAACTGTATCGTATTTTATTTATTGTAATTTAAATATTTTGGAGATTATTTTTATGCTTCAAATTTTTCACTTTTGGCGATATCTGAATACGGTTGCAATAACAGAACAGTACCTTTGGGGGTCTTCTGAATATTAGTTAGACATGCTTCCATTTACAATATGATGCATATGGTAAGAGATGAGAAAATTCCTTACATTCTTTCCTTAGTAGTAAGCATTTCTTCTAGATTTGCATTTGAAAGAAGAGATATAAAATCCAGAAGATTTACAGATTTACCAGACAATAGACTATGTGATAAAAAATTGGGAGTCTCATGCCTTTTTTGGCAGGGTTGGTAGTGCTGGATAACACATACATTTTATGGCAAATACAACATGACAAATAATGTTTAAACAATCTTTAAATCATCACGCATAATATAAGGTAATATACATAGTGTAATATTGTAGACAATACATAATGTAATCGTTTGACACTGACGAAAATTAGCAAACAACACCAGCTTGTAATGGTTGCATGGCAGTTTTATTTGAGATAATAAACATTTGATACTATAGTACAAATTGTTTCTTATAATAAATATCATAAGAAACAATTTGTACTATAGTTAGCATATAAATTTTGAGAAGAAAATAAATTACATTAGAAAAAGCAATAGAAGCAAACAATTTTACCTGCAATATCTTCGGATATAGAAACCAACAATAGTAAAACTTCCATCATTGCTTTCCAGATAGTGAAACGTTGAATATACAACAAGAAGGCCACTAAAAAAAATAACAATAAAATATTACTAGTATAAATATTACTTAGTAGTAGCAAACAATAATGCGCTTCTGGGAAAAAATGCATTACGATTTTTTTTAAATGAAAAAATAACAAATTCTGCTCATAAATAACTAGAAAATAATATTACTAAAACCAATTCAAATTGGAAAACATGTTTATACATATTAACATGTTCACTATCAAAACAGATATATAAAAATTTACCAGAAACCACTCTAATTTAAGGAAAGAACTTCATAGATGTTAATTCATCTTCCCAAATTACATCTGCTACCATTACAGATTTTTTTTTATTTTGAAATTTCTACATGTGCATCATCACCTGAATATTCAGAATCATTTTGAGGAAAACTACATTCTAAATACTTTACAAGTTCTTTATCTTTTAATAACCTTCCTTACTCATTTATTTAAGAATTGAGGACTCCACTAAAGTATTATTTTGATGGGAAAATGTTGAAAGAATCAACATGAAAAATACAGAACTAAAGATAAAGCTTACTATATTTACTACAATACGTGTTCAACTACATGCACCAAAAAAATAATACTGACTAACGTGAAAACAAAGTGTAAAAATTTACCTTATAATGCATTGTCATGTCATTGGCTATTAGATAATAACTCCACAACACGTGCTTGCATATCATTGGCAAAGAACATTTTAATACATACAAACAATGTTTAGGAAAAATCACTGAAAATTTTGTATCTCCATCTAATAAAGAAATATTTTTAGCAAAACATTACCCTTTTTCCTTGACAAAAACAGGTATATTTTTAGCAATCTGACTGAAAGCTACATGAAAGAATATACACTAATCAACAAAATTAGAAAATCACTCTTGTTTAACAATTTTATTTAAAGCAATTGAGTAAAATATTATTGAATTTTCAAACAATCCCTCTGAAAGGACAGTTGCAGAAAGTGATCTGAAATGGAAATTAGAAACAATCATACCAAAACTGATGCTCACGTAAAAATCATATAAAATGGATTCTTCTTTTAAACTGTTTCTTGTACCACTTCTCACAGAAGAAGCAGTTTGTTATAGTTGTCTCAAAATAGCATGCCTAATCAACTCAATTTTCTAGAAAGTACCCTAAGGTGAGCCATTAGAAAGTTGGAAGCTAAGCTAAGTCAATGGATATCATCTATCCAAAATATAACTGCATACTTGCAAAGTCTGTTCCAATGAAGATATTCTGGTCAAAGTCACTCATAAGGTACTCTTCAGATGATGACAGTTACTTATCAAAAACACACATTTGGAACCAGTCTCAAAATAACTCAAAGCTGCCAAGACAACTTTTAAAAGCAACTGAAAGGAGATTGTTAACATAAACAATTCACAAACATCTTCACACACATGGAGTCTATGAATATAGGCTTAATGTTTGCACTCTAATTAACTCTTTCTATTGCAGAGCTTGAAGAAACTTTGTGATTGGGAACCTGCCAAGCAAAACCAAATTTTCTTCTCCACTGAGTTCAGATTTACAAAGACAGCTAAATGATTCCTGACTTCTGATCTGGAGAAGCATGGCAGCGAATACAATTCAGTACATGCTAAAGAAAGACTGCATTTTGCTGGAGATGGTGTACTTACTTGGGCAGGGTAAGCTTAGGTGGACATACTGACCTGTATATTATTTCGAATGAGACCCTGATTACTCAAAGGTATAGGGATAAACTTCATATTCAGTCTAATTTACATTACTGTCATTGGTAATTAAGCCTTTTTTATGCATCAGAAGTCCAACCTTATTGAACTAACCCTGCAAGCCAGATGCTTAGAAAACAAAAAACAAGTATGAAGTGCATGGTGTGGTCAGTGTGTTCCCTAGAATTTAAATCTGACAAACCGTGTTCGGAACAAATAAGATAGATGTGATGCTGCTAGACCACATTCTCTAACAGAATCCTGTTCTTTGAAAAATCTAGGGCACTAAGAAGTAATGTGATGCGGTCTACTAGTTCATTGCTTTATTTTATAACAATAAATATCACTTTTGGATATAGCAAAAAAGTGAAATTCAGATTTACAGAAGATTCAATCAACAGATGCTGAAGAACCTTTATGGGAACATAAACCAACCACTAAACTCTCCAGTTCCTTTTGGCTTAGACTATTTCTGTGGAGATATTTAAACTGTGCTTGTAAACAGTACACATGCCTTAGAGCAGCTGCAAATGATGTTCACTGCTGCCATCCAGAGTATAGATAAGGAAAAAGCTTCTTAATCTCATTAGGAATGTGGTGAAGATGTAGACAAATGCACTCAATTAGAGTGATGTCATTCCAACATATGCTATTGGCATGGCATGCCTCATAAATACGTAAACTACAAAGAGTTCACTTTTAAATTGAACTTCTTGTAGTGAACCTCAGAGCCATACAAAACAATTAAATATAACTCAAACAATAAAAAATTACATATGAATGCTTTAATTAGATTGAGACAAAGTAAAAGTTACTTTAAATTATGGACTGAGCTTTATAAATAATTCACACAATTTAAAATAAAAGACATTTTTTGTGAGTGAATATAAGAAAAGTACACTACGCAAAGTATTGAGTTAATAAAGTACAAATTAAACAAGTTTTATTTTATCACTTCTTACTTAATCATTACTTGCAAAAATACATTTTTAGTTTAAATGATGTAATAGAAATTTACTGTTTAAATTATTAAAAATAAATATAACTCAAGAAAATTGTATGTACCTTAGAAAGAAGAAAGTATCAGCAGCAAAACCAGAATTCAGCACAACTTGGAAAGCTAAATTTGCACCCAAATCCCGAACTTTGTTCAAACCAGCTATTTAAAAATAAAAACAGTTAAATTATACTTATTACAGAATTTTACATGTATTTTGAAGTTTTCTATATATCATATGACAGAATTCAATATAATACCAAGGATATAATGAAAAATATTTACAGTTAATAACATTGATACTTTTCTGTTATAATAAATGGCAAGAAACAAGAATTGATGCACTTCAATCTTAGTGAAAAACAGAGTTATTGACACACACAAGTAATTTATTCAGTGCCTACAGCATACAAATTTATTTAATATATACATACAGAAAAAAAGTAACATAAATTCATATTTATTATTTTATTTAATGTAATTTTTAAGTACTTTATTTAAAATAATGCACAAAAATATTCCCAAAACTCATTTTAAACAGCAAGCCATAATTTAGCAATTGCTGCTATTACTATGTCAAACATATTATCATAGCTGATGTAGCTATGATAATATGCTATAGCTATCGTAGCTATAGCATCTTTTTCCATTGATGGGAGATTGAAAATTGCAAGCATATTAAATATTTAGCAATGAAAAAACCATGAAACTTTTCACTAGCTCAACAAATGTGAAATACGTGCGCATGTGAAATGTTAACTCGTGTGCAGATTGTTAACCTTTTGTTTCTCACCATGGTGGAAATGTGCCAATCCCTGTTTCCCACCAAAGCTGCTTTTAAGAGGAAAGAACCACAACATTTATATATCTTTTCTAACACAAGATGCTATAAATAACATAATGCTATAAATAACATAACAATTCAAATTTTGAAAAGGCATATATTCAATCGCAATATCAATAATTTTGATAAAACATAAACAAAAATTTTACTGGTCCTGAAATATATTTTATAAATTTTTATGTTACTTATTCATGATAGCATTATACTAGTGCAACAAATACATAAAATGTAATAAACATTCTTCTAGTAAAAATAGTCTACATAAAGAAGTTATTTCAAATATTAAGTTTTTACATAAATTTACTAATTGATTCATTACACACTGATCTGCCAGATTTATTAATCCCTTTTCTGGATTAATTGTACATGTCTATTGTCATTCAAATGTAAAAGTCTATTAACAGTTCAATTATGTAATCTGTTACTGCATACTACAACTATATGTGTGACTTCCCTATATTAATCAATAGGAACTAAAAGGCTAAAGTTCTTTTAAACTTTAGGGGCAAAAAATTAAGACTTTTAGATAAATTTATAAGATAATAGATAACTGCTCTTTCTAACAGAAATATATTAAACAAAGTAAAGTCCCATAAACATAAAGTCCTTTGTATATACTGTGGATATGGAATCTACTAGGCTACAAATCAAGCCATGAAAATGCATTCTAAAAGAGATTTAATTTTTACGGCAATATACTACAGCCCATCTAAGTGTAAAAATTAATAAATTTACCACTATTTACATTTGAAATTGAAGGAAAATTATGTCATACATTTATTGTCATTATCTGCTACCCATTAGTCACATACCAATATTCTTTTAATGATTTTATTCATAAACTGCATGTTGTCAAGACGTGAATGAATAATAAAACAAGATATCTTTTTATGAAAATAGTTATCTCTTCTTATGAGCAACTGAGGAACAGATTTTTCAATTTTCCAGGGAAAAAGAGATACTTAACAGTACAGTAATGGGAAAGAGGTACTTAGCATTCTGAAAATAAAATTTTAAAATAAAACCAATAGTTTTAAGAAATATGAACTACAGTAAGTAGAGTTACATGTTACAACCTATTCAAACTATACACTGATCATAAGATTTTTAAAATGCTAAAAAAATTATATTGAAAAATTAACTAATAAATCTATTAGATCTGAAAAAGTTATAATCCTCACTTCAAAGTAATTAAAATTATTTCTCCGAAATTCTATAGGCCTTCAAAATGATAATTATAAACAATGCTAATTTTAAGATAAGCATTTACAGGAACCAGAAATAATGAAGTGGAATTATAAAATAACAATAACTAATATCTTTGTCAAAGCAAAATAACAACAAAAAAACTCCCAGTAAAAGAACAGCTTAAAGAAACTCAATGCAAACTTTTTAAAATGGCAAAAATTTTCTTCCTAAAATTAATGTTTTTTAATATTCTTCCAATAAAAAGAAAGCCATCGATTTCGGTTTAAAGTACGAACACAATCCCTTTTCTTTTTGTCTTAAACTGCTGGAAAATAAATTAAGAAAATATTAATAAAGAGCAAAGAAATTCACTTAATTTTAAATCAAATCTTTTAATATCATATCACCCAGTATATCAATAAGATGACATTATCTAAGTACTTAAAACAATGAAATTAAACTATGTGCACAGATGACAGAAAATAAAATCCATTTTTTTTTCTTTTTATTCAGTATTCATAAGCAGTTAAAAAAATAAAACTGTGTTTCATTTCTCTTTCTATTATTATAAGTAGCAAAAAACGTACCCAAAGTCAAGTAATCTTTACAGTAGTAGACATGGCCTAACATTATCCAAGTTATGCTTAAAAATTTTATTCCATGTATAGATGAAATATGATTTACTGGTATTGAAGTGTCCAGTATTTTACATGCATTTCCATAAGCAGAGAACACATAACTGAAATGTCTTAATGCACCTGGAAAAAAGAAATAGAAACGACCTAAATAAATTTTGAATTAAAAATGCAAAATGAAAATTTCAAATAAAATAAACTAATCATGTTTTAATAATAAAAAATTTAACAATTTTAATTTTAAATTTGTTTTTTCAATTCTTTTAACTATTAATAAGATTATGCACACTTAACTAACAATTATTCAAATTTCAGTTTTTGTACTGTGAGTATTTTTCACTCTCTTTCAAATAACTTTTCTTTTCAATTTTACACAAATTAACATATGAGAATGCTGAAAAATTAGAATTATGTTTTTTCATCTTAGAAAAATTCTTTCTTGTATTTTAGAATATTAGAGAATACAATTATTGCATAGTAGGATTTTCTGACCAATAAATAATTTTATAAATAAGTAATTGGAAAAATTTATGAATAAAGATGTAAAATATATTCCTTATACAGTGGAATCTCTGATCAAGAACAAATTATCTTAACAAAAAATGTGTCATGTCATTAATGATGTCTTTAGTTACGAATATTCAAGTTGACAATAAATGATTTTCAAAAGTGTTTTAAGGTAACCTTCCAAAAAGAATTAATATCTAGGGTCTTGTAGAAACATTTTAATATTTCCCATTGCCTAATTCTCATTAACAAAGTCTTGACAGCAAATAAGGTACAGCACTATGAATTTTGCCTGGCAGAAATTATGATCATTTTGTGCACTGAGCAGAGACTTTGAGAACTTTGACACTGAAAATTGATTTATTATCTAAGATACTGTATCATTAGTCAAAAACATGGGCTTAGAAATTAACAATGAAGATGAGGAGGATTAATTACAGGAAAATAATGAATAAAATAAATGAGCACAACAAGAACAAGGATAGTTTGACAAGCAACAAAAATCCATGATGGAAAAAAATGTCTTTACAGGAAGAAGATGGAAGAGAAAATGAACCTAGTTCTTCGATCTGTCCAGTTCATGTAAAATGGCATAAAGTGAAATGTTTCATGTCATGTTAATCAATCTGATAAAGCAGGAGAAAGCTACATTATAAGCAGTTTAAGTGACAATGCCATGTCTCAATTTTCAGAAACACTTAAAGGAGTATAACAAATTCTATTGGACAAGCTTTAAGTTAAATGAAAGCCCAGTATCTCTCAAGAAGAGTCGAATGACGCTAAAAAGGAAAAAAATAAAAATAAAAGAAACTTCAGAAAACAATTACTTAATGTTTTAATGGAAAGGAACTCCTTTTTTCTCTTGCTCATCAAGTTCCACTTACACAATCCATTCTCTTTTGAATACGTATGATAAATTATCATCTGTTTTATTTGTCTTAATATTGCATTTATCTTTTTTTCTTAGACTTAATGATTTGGGGTGTACAAAATACTACATTTGTGCACAAAATACTATCACAAATTTTAGGAAAGCAATTGTCTGTGGTCCAAGGAAGGCTTAATCTATTTTACATTAATTCCTATGAAAAAAAAAGTTCCAAGTACTAAACATTTCATATGACAAATGATTTTCAGGAATGAATTACATTTGTGAAGCAAGCTTTTGCTGTCCAATCAGCTCTTAGTAGTTTGGGAGTAAATAAACTGGAAGTCTTAAAAAGTTCTCCTTTTTTTCACAATGAAGGGAAAATTACTATCACAGGCATAAAATAAAACTGTTTAAGGTAAATAAATACAAAAAGAAGAAAAGCGTCAAGGCTAGTAACAATAACAGCAAATGTTATTGTGTCATTAGGGAGTTGTTTTTATTCACAACAATACCCATTTAAATTGTATGCAATCCTGAATATATAAACATTGTCACATCAATCTTTAAAAATAAATTGGTGAATGGTAAAAATGAATCAAATATAAAATTAATTATTCTTCGTTTCTTCAGCATCAACTACAGGCAATTTTAATTCAGTTTCTTATTAGAAGAATTTAGTATCTTTTTTTTTTCAAAATGAAATTCCCAAACCTGGATCAAATATGTGCCAAAGGTATAGAATAGGCGAGAGAGGATTAACTGTGAGATTCTTAGTCACTGAACCTTCAATCTTTAGGAAATGATCCTGCAGCAAGAATAATGCCTAACAGGTAAAACTGATGATACTTTCCAAGAGTATTGAATTAGAAGGTTTTTTTTCAATACTCGAATTACTAATTCAACTTTAAACATTTCTGAAGCTTTTGATCTGTTTTGTTCTGCTTAAGCCAAATAATAATTTTTCTCCTTAATAGAGAATTCATGGCTATAGTATCATGTGATTCTTTCTGTAACTGCACACAAGCATTACTTATTCAAACACCTTAGTTCTGTGTTTAAATATTTAATGCATAAAATCATTTCCTCTTTTCTAATAATGCTCATTTTCCCATCATTTACTGTATATTATTTTGTTCTGAACACATTTAATTCACCTATGGAATTCATCTACAGAATAATTTCAAATGAAATTATTCCATAGCTTATGCTGCTTAGAAAACACAGAAAAATTGTTAATAGTATTTTTCTGTTAGTTTTAATATGTTTTATTCCTCTTCCCTATATTTTTTTAACTGCCTTCAGATTAATCATGATTCTGACTTAACCATGGACATAATCCCTAATTACAGTTTACTGTGAAATGATTGTACTTTAAAATTTAGAACATGTAAATTATACACATAACAATACTGCAACTTTAAGCCTTTCCTGCTTTCCTTCCTGAATTTTTTTTATTTCAATCAGTTAAAAATTGTATGCTTTATAAAATAATAAAAAAGTAGTACACTTTTTTACTCAAAAAAAGGGGGAGGGGGAAGAAAAGAATTTCAAAATAAGTTAAATATAACTTCAAAATAATTGGGTCAATAAACTAAGTTACAAAATTCAGCATTTTCAGATTTATACAAAACAAATTTAAATAATTCTTATAAATACTTTAGACACCTTGTAAATATTTGTTTCAGTTAACAAATTTTGTGATAAGTGTTGCTTAAGAAAATAAATCATTATGTGTTTATTATGTAAATTATTATGTAAAATACATGAAATTGTATTTTACAAATGAACTATTAGAATAATAAAAGATAACAAAAAAGACTAACTTTTCCTTCTAACTATATCTTCAAAATCCATTTCATGTTCTGCTTTGAGGCGGATAAGAATGTCAGTGACTGTTGCCAAAATAACTATACCAAATGTAATAAACACTCCACACCTGCAAAGGGAAACTCCAAACTAAGATTTTACTCATTATTATTTTTAAGGTATTAGTATATATAACAGGAACATTTGTTAAAAAGGCATATATTTGTTTATCAAAAACAGAAATTTTGGATGAATAAAATTTACTGAATTTTACATAACATGTAATGTATAAAAATGAATTATTACATTATTAAAACACCATCACAAAATAAATGAAAAACAATTTTTTAAAGAAAACCAACAGCACATTTAAAAAGAAACTTCTTTTCTAGCATGTTACAGATGCAAAATACAATGAATATTTAAGTATTGTATTTAATTCATTGTATACAATGAATATAATGAATATTAATAATACAATGAATTATTAAAAAATAAATAAATTCCCAGCAAAAAAGGGGGAAATAAATTAAAGAACTTCAGAAATAAAAGCAAAATAAACACCAAATTTACAGATTACTTCATTAAACCAATTAAATTACCTAACCATGTGAAAGTTAAACTCACTATTTGAATATAGGAATATTTGTCCAAACTACTGCATGTAAAAAATAGGCTTTTTTTTAAACATGGAAATGCTGTCTTTACTTCTGCTACTTATAGAGGCTTCAGCGATGACAATATCAATACTAAAATACATTTTTCAATACCCACACAATTACTTATATTAATGAATATTGTTATTGTTATAAAATAATTATGAAACAACAATAAAAATTTTATTAGTCTTGTGGAAATTATGAATAAATGAATGAAAGAAGAGATCACATTATCCACCCAACTGTGACAAAAATGACCAGGCAAAGCCAAATGTTGCTGAAGTACACAACCCAGAATTTCACAAAAATGTATTTCATCTAGCAACCTACTGAATGTGCATGATTTTGGAATTTGAGGCAAAGAACTTATAAGATTCCTGCACATTCTTCGTTTGAAAGTTATGTTTATCGTTTCTCCTTGTAATTAGTATGTGGGTTTCCCCCTCTTGTAGTGAACCATAATGCAACTGTGGAGTTTGTCTGCTAATGAAATAGTGCTGCATTTTATCAGTAATATGGCCTTTTGCCTAGTAGTAGTTGCATGTGGAAATTCACACCCCATGAAACTGTATTTCACAAATGAACTAATAGTTTGATTATCTTGGCAAATCCATTTGGAGAAAATCTCTAGAAAGGAAGCAAAAGGACTGTTTTGAAGACATTTTAAAGCAGATAGCTTACTAATATCCACTAGCTTACTAATATATACTATTATGAAATGTGAATATTGTCCGGATTCATTTTCATCCTTATTGTTAAAATAATAAAATACATATAAAATGATACTTTTATGTACCTCTGATATTACATTATTGTAGAAATCTTGCAGTTCAAAATAGTTTATGAACTATTCTCAGGTGATAATGATAATAGTTTTCTCTAAACAAGTGCAATTCTCTGATGTGTTTCTAAAGTTAAATCAGGTTATGTACATGAGAGCAGTGCCAGTTTGCTCTGCAATGCGGAGAATTCTCGTTTTTTTTTTTTTTTTTTTTTTTTTTAAGTTGAAACAGACAGCTGCATACATGAACAGAATAACAAGAAAATAGAAAGTGTTTTATTATGGGTACTTGCTGTATTTTTAATTTAGTTAATTTGTTACTGTTTTACGAAATTTTGAGCATTTTGTTAGGGATATTTCCTTTACAAACATACATAATGAAATAACATACATAATGAAGAACATAAGAACATACATAATGAACATACATAATACATAAGAACATACATAATGAAATTTTTACCATTTCATTATGTATGTTTCTTGCATTTTTAATTTCATTAATTTGTTGCAGTCTTATAAAATTTTCGGAACCATTTTTCATAATGGTTACCATTTTGCAAATGTTAGATCAGCATGAAATTAGTCGCCAATGATTAGTGACTTTGCGGGATGCCTTATGTGATAATACCAAAGAGACAATAATTAGACACATGCTTGTAATCAAGGAAAATCTTCTGATTTATTATATGTTATTTAGAAATAAATAAGTACAGATTAAACATCATGAATAGTTTGCAAACTTAGGATTAAATATTAACTGCAGAAACAACACTAAAAGCAGAAGTTGAAGATAAATATCTAATAATGATAATAAATGTTCCCATAGTTTTCAAAAGACATCCAATTAGATGAGAATGATTCAAGAAAAAGATAACTATTATAAAAATGCTTGCAAATGCGTCTTAACATATAATCTGAAGACTTAGTCTTCTGTAAACAAACCAATATCCTAGGCATCTTCATTTTTTCAAGAAAATTTTTTAAAAGCATGTGAAGGGCAGAATGTAAGCCAGACTATGGTAAAAAAAAGGTTAAATTTTGAATTAAATTAAATGTTTAAACATCCTGATTTGTTTATATTTATTAAAATCAGTAAAATGAAGAAAACTAGGCATATAATTCCAAGGTAAGACAACGAAATTACTAAGAAAAATGTTTTTTTGATTTAGAAGTTAAAAGACCACAGATGAAATGGTAAGATAATGAAGAGAAGAACAGCAGAATCTTGATATCAAAAAAATTGGCTAACAAGTGTCATTACACTGGTAAACTAGAGTAAGCTTTAGTAAAGATCCAAGGTTCGTACTAGGTATTAAGCTAATGGTTATAACGAATTAAGTGTATACAGAATTAATTAATTATTTTTTTAATTTGGAGTTCAGACTAGCAGTCAACTTCTACTAGCCACTACATCATATAGGATAGCATATACAGAAATTATAAAGCAGGATTCCCTCTAAAATTTTAATTCCTTTACTTTCCATGATTAAACATAATAAACTTCTCAGCAGCTTAATAAAATACAAAAAGTAACAAAAAAAATATAAAAGACAATTTATCAGGTTCATTATTTGAAATGAATTAAAGGAATATATGTGAGAAACAAGCATCTTGACTATTCAGAAATGTAGTGATGGTTTTTTAAAAGAAATATCAGTTGAGGAGAACTCTGTAAAAGAAATTTACGACAGGAGTAAGCTGTTATAATAAGTATTATTCCAATGGTGTTTCTAAAACAATTTATTAACTAAGAATTATTATGAAGTGAAAAAAGTGTTTACTTATAATTATTTATTATGGCATACTAGTACACAATTCAGTAATATATAAATTATATTATTTATGGGCAGTTACATTTCTAAAGAAAATGGTGAAATAATAGTTACAGATTTTTCAAAAGAAGGATGAACAGCTCACTAACAGGTGGAGAGGAAGTTATGGTCAGATAAAACTATATCAGGTATGAGATGGCTAAAATACTTTCAGCACAAAAAACAGATTACAGAAAATGATTCATTTGCTTTCTTTCTTTCTTTTTTAAATAAAGAGGCAAATTCTACTTTTTGGTTACAGTTCAAACTATGAATATTTTATTATTTGGGAGACCTTAATGTGAAAAATGTTTCTTTTCACCTTCCTGATAACTGTTGACATTAACATTTTTCAAGTGGAAATCTTGTCAAGAAAACTAAGTAAAAAATAATAAAGTAACTTCTTTTTGTCCTAGTATCCGATGAATAGATGAATTTAGGTGTAATAAAAAGATTATTTATACTAGTAGTGAGCTAAAGAGCCCCTTTGTTAAATCTATTTTTAAATTGAAAGCCCCTTATTCTTTTAAAGCCGCATCAGGCTTCGTTTATCTTCAATTAAATACATTGCAGGTAACCTAAATTTAAACATATAATGAAAAATGTCTGACTTTAAGAGAATTTAATCCTAAATTTTAGGTCAAAACTGTTTTGAAAAATCACTGCTCAACTTTAGAACATTCTAGACCAACTGAGATGATAGGAAGAAAAAATAATGTGCTGCAACTTCTGGTACTAATTTAATTTTAATTATTTTATGCAATTTCATATAATCAAATTTATGTAATATGAATATTTTACACAATTTCATATTCACACTGCATAACTATTTTAAAGAGTTTTTAATAAATTATATACATATTTCTCTGAAATATAACGTACTTTGAACATATATATATTGAATATATATATGAATATATATTTCAGAAAAATATGTTTATCGTATATATTTCAAAGAAATAATGTATGTGTGTGCATGTATGCATGTGCACATCTTTTCTTGGTCTTGCATAATTATTTACATTTTCTGCTTTTGCAAAACATTTAACTACAACTTAATGTTTTATGTGAGCCCTTTGTTAAAATTTTCATAGCTGACCATTGCACATCTGCACAATAAAGACCAAGCACTACTTTTTTTCCAGCCACATGAAAAAAAATTACCATAACTTCTGGAACCATGGGAATATTTTATACTCATTTCTAGCAAAAGGCATCAGAATTAAAAAAATATACATCTTCCTTCGAATGATGGCAATATAGATTTAAAGCATTTACTTAAGCAGAGAATTTCAGTTCTTCCATTATTCATTTCACCAGCATTTAAATACAACAGTATTTACATATACACAAAGTGGCAATTCAATAATGAGACTGCAGATTTTAAAAATCCTAAAGCTTTATACCAAATGAACCAAAGAAGACATCTTCACACCAGTTGCTGACATGCACAAAAATTTTTTTGGTCTGGAAATATGCTTGAGCATTTTCCTCTTTTTGTTATGTAATCCATAAGTGACTAGTGAGACTTTCTCTTATAAAATTAAAACTGCATCTCAAAACTAAAATTGGCTTCTTTTTTCTCCTAACATTGAAGAGATTCAAAGAACTGTGAGGTCAGTTCTCAATGCAAACCAAAAACAGCCATCTGCAAGCCTCTTCTTTCACTATTCAATCATACCATTCATTGAACTGACAACGGAAGATTACATTTTGAATAAAACATTAGCATAAGTTTTCTAATAAACACTAAAAATTTATTAATTATTTATTTGCTATATATATATATATATATTGTGTGTATCTTAATATTATATTAATATATGAATAAATATAAATAATAGCAGAAAATCATCAATCAGAACTTTATTTTAAATTAAAAAGCACAAACCAAATGAATGCACCTGTCGTATGCATTAAACTGTAGCTCTTAAATGAAAATCAGATATGGTATAGCCATGGATAATATGATGGAGTTAATAAAATGAAAATCAAATTAAAATAGACACTGCAAAATTTCAGGAAAATTCTTCAGAATGTGCTTAATAGGCCTTATTCAATTTAAAATTATATATTTGGGGCAAATGAATAATCTCTATAGACTATTAACACTTTCCAGTTTTAATTTATCTTGATGTTTTCTCTTTTATGAGTCATATTATAGTAAAAATAAACAAAGAATAATTCAGATTAAAATACATGCTCTAAAGAAATATGTCAGTGTTAAGACTTAATATATAATCCGGTGTATAACTTGCACTTT
Source organism: Stegodyphus mimosarum (assembly GCA_000611955.2). Classification (NCBI taxonomy): domain Eukaryota; kingdom Metazoa; phylum Arthropoda; class Arachnida; order Araneae; family Eresidae; genus Stegodyphus; species Stegodyphus mimosarum. The sequence continues at coordinate 320,441 of KK120026.1, read as the reverse complement.
TACTACAAAAACTAAGATCGAAATTTAAGGGTATGCATTATACACCAGATATAAAAATGATACATTTAAAAATACGGAAAAGAAGAGCATACAGATATTAGATTTCTACGTGTACCTAAATGCTGTTTGTTTGAAAGAAACGACACTATTTATGAACTTAAAAGTTTTCATTATCAGATAATTTCTTTTACATAAAGCATATTAATTATTGTGCTTTCATTAATTCAGAGAAAATACCTGACTCCTAATTCCGTGAACTCATTTGGGTTAGAAGTGCATTCTTATCTGAAATTATGCTTTCTTTTCTTGAAACCCTAAAATAATATTCTTGTGCACAGCTGCATTGAATACTACCCACCATCTTTGCAGAATTATCTACTCCCTCAAGTGGGGAAAGTAATTCATCTTTTTGCAGAATTATTTTCCCCACTCATATATTGTTCTGCTTATCACTTGTCAATTCAGTATGCCATTGTTCCAAAGGCTGGAAAGAATCTTCGAATGAGTGACTTTAAAAGATAAGATCATCACAGCACATGTATCTCTTGGGTTAATTCTTAAAGAAATGGATGTGCATTATATGGGAAATAGACCTAAAAATTTTAAAATGCGGTTTGAAATTATAGGTGTCTGTTATATGCCAAAAGTGCGTCAAACCTGTGCAAATTTCTTTTATTTTAACAATTTAGATAACAGACTAGAAATAAAAAACTTGAAAACAAAAGCAGATAATGAAAAGATTTACAGATATCTAAACAGATTTAGGTTTGCTAATATAAAGATATATTTAGAAGAGAAGATAGAATCAGTATAAAACAGATTTCTCAACAGAGTTAGTTTTGCTAATATAAAGATATTTAAAAAGTTCATATTTTCCCATTTAGATCTATAAATTTAATTTATGATGAATAACTTAAATTTTTCAATAATTAAAACTTCAGTTTGATCAGTTATAATGAATTAAAATTCAGTCAAAATTATATATTTTTAAACTGATAAATCATTGAAACAACAATGATAATAAAATATGGAATTAAATTAAAATATCATAGACTCAGTTAATGAAACTTCTTAAAAAGATTTAATTGCATATAGGCCATTAGAATACAGTGCTAATTTTATATATAGCAGCACATTTTATATATAGCAATCACAGCAGAAACAAAAAACCAAAATAAGAATTAATAAAATATACTCTTACATGCTGATTATTTGTCCTTTTGTAAGACTGGGTTTTTCAGATGTTTCACAATGTCCAACAGATATTTTCATCTTCAGATGATCAGCCACTAAATTTTTTAGATATTTATAATATAATATAACATTGATATATCATATGTACAACATGATCTCAAGTTTCTAAAAAGTGCTACTCACATGTTTCAGTAACATTATTAAGATCTGACATGCTGCATGTTGATGGCATGCACAGGCCAAGTCTATGTTTTAATATGTAATAATAAGCCATCGTATCTTCTTCAATATTCATTTCCTAAGGTAACAAAAGAATATAACAAGAAGAAAACTTACATTTCAGATCCAGAATACTAAATTCAGAGTTATAGAAAATAACAAATTTTACAATAAATTCCAAGGCTTGAATTCCAAGGCTTGGATATTATGTTAAGATCATATTTTCAGATACGCAATATATTGTATAAATACTTTTAATCACAGTCAAAAGCTAACATGTATGAATTGAAGGTTATAAATTGAGGGAAAAACTAAAAATAATATCTTTATATAAAATATTCATTGAAGATATAATGCACAACAAATTTTGAGGAGAAGGTATGTTACACCTACAATTTATAATTTCATACAAAAAATAATATTTACAATTCATGTACAGGAATTTGCACTTTCAGTCCTTGAGTGGTTGTGGACAACATTGCCAGATAGAAGACAAATTATTGTTGTGGGTGGTTTAGCATTTTTCTATTTGACCTAAACAACAACTGAAGCCTCAAGACATACTGATTTGGAAAGAAATGTTGCCTATACTGTTTATTTATTTTGGCAGAGAAGTGGGGAAGGGCGAAAGAATTAGATTCTAAAGAACTTCATTTAACACAGCAAACTGCACATTTCCTTAACTTTCTGATTTGAAGCAGCTTATTATTTTGTTTCATCTATTATCATTATCTTATTACAGTTTTAGTAAACAACATCTCTATTTTATTGTGTGCCCAAAACTGTGCATCCATCAGTCAGCCAATACATATCGGAATTTCACGCACAATGAAATGCAGATTATAAAGTAGCTTTTTTAAAAACCGATGCAGTAGTAAGACCCTCTAAAAATTCAAGAAATATTTTAATATAAAATATGATATATGGGATATTGCAAGATTTTGAGAGGACATATTCGCAAGATGTTTTTAAAAATATTTAGCATAATTTATAAGCAGCTATCAAACTTCATGAGGATGATGAAAGCTGTGATTCTGAAGGTTTTTGGATGTCACCAAAATGAAATTTTTTGATTAATGAAATATGCGAATAAATGTTAAATTAAGATGATATAACTGAAGTCTTACATTGTGATGACAATGCCTCAATCATCAATCAGTTAACAGAATGGGCCTTATTTTTAGTATGATTTTAAAATAAAATATTGCCATTTTGTCATCAAGTCACATTTTAATTTCAATAAATTTAAAATGCAACTTTAAAGATTCAGAAAAATTTCGCTTTATGGAAAATACCTCTTTCTTAAAGAAATGTTACTGAAGAATATTTTTTTATTTTGAATTTATGTCATAACAAATTTAAACTGATGACGTAAAATCTAGAAATTTCTGGAATTGTAAAAGTTCCATCAGTTCTAAATCTTGAACTTTGTACTGTACACTGTCTAACCCTGCTATAATGAACTTCATGGGTCCAAAAGTTTGACTCGCTGCAGTCAAGAAGAAAAATGGGTTATCTCAAAAGTAAAAAGCACAAATTTCATGATGAAAAATTATATCAAGAGTCAATTGCAATAATTTTTTTTAATTTCACGATACATTAATAATTTATATAATAAAAATGTTAGCATAAGAAACATAAAATTAGTTAAAAAAAAGAGTGAAAATACATGAAGAAATGTGTATAGGAATACAATACAATAATGAGGGAAAAAAAGATACCTGAAAAACTTGTTTGAGTTTTGGATACTTTCTGAAGGCATTATGAATAGTAAAATGTCTTTCATTCTGAGGCAAGATTGGCTGAATATTGATTGAGCAATACTGACCAGTAAAGGGCATTTGTAAATTGTTCTTTGGAGTTTTAATTGCAATGCATTCATCATAGGATCCAAATGTAGAAAAGGTGCCAAATAAAATTCCTTCTGGAACTTTACTTGATGCATCCATCACTAAAAAAAGTACAAATTGATTAAATTCTTATATAAGAGTGTTAATGCTAAATCACTTATGTAAAAATAAAAATGAATTTGTATTTTAAAAGTTTACAGCCATTCAAATTTCATTATTTAATTAATTTAAGAAAACACCATAAAAATTACAGCTGATTTATTTTCTTTGAGAACAAAAACAATATAATTTGAAATTGACTTAATTTTTTTTTTTTAAATAAAGAAAGCAACTCTTTTGAGATAAAAACTCCAATGCTACCATCAACTTTTATGGATATCAGAATCAAAGAATTTGATGTAGATGCAATTCCAATAATTATTAAGTTAGAAAATTAAAATTAAATTATGAATAAAAATTACTTCTAGAAATATATCTTATAAAATTCTTAGATTAAAATGTAAACAAATTATATACAGTGTTTCTTAATGTCTTCTTAAAAACAAATTCAGTATTCAGAGAATAATAAAATACATTTAAATATATAAAGTCACGCTATCTTCAAAACCCATTAAAATAAAAAAATAGGAAATGACACAAGAAAAGTCTCATTTATAAAACCCTTTATTAATTAATTGCTAAATTCCAATAGTAAATTATATGCTATATCACGATAAATTTTATAATCTCTTTAGTACCTAACCCAAAATAAGAAAATTGAAATAAAAATTTCTCTCCTAATTTAATAGGAACAAAGTTTTAATTAGTCAAATTTATTTGTTAGCATATGCTTACTTCATCATAATGATAGTTGTGAATTTTAATTATGAATCACCAATTTATTATATATAAATTACATCAAAACTACAGTATACAGTATATAAACTCAGATAAAGTTTAATTCTATTTTATTAGTTCCACCAGCAGCTGAGTATTTTGAGGCCTGTGAATAGAATTAATGAAACCCAGGTGAAAGTGCATAGTTCATTTCATAATTTTCCCAACATGTAACCCTACATTTGTATAATGTGAATACAAACCAGTTTCCCTTAGAAAGTCCTCCCCTTATATAGATAGATAGTCCTTGTGCACTTTGTCATAAGCAAATAACCTAACCATATGTTTTATTATGCAAACTATATCAGGTAGTAAATACAGAAGCAAGGATGTACATAAGTGAAAAATAATAAATAAGGCAATAGCTTAAAATAATTAGAAATAAAGCTAATTTATTGAAACAGCATTTAAAAATGCAATCACATTACAATCAATACATATATATATTATTTACATTATACTAATTTTTTTATTTCTTTTGGATGAAATTCATTCGATATGCAAATTTTTAAGAAAACCTCAAAAGCTTATTAGCCAATAAGTAAGTACTAATAAAAAAAAGTTTTAATTTGGATTCAAAGTAATTTTCCTCTTTAATCAATATGAAATCTTAAAACTATTTCTATGTTATATGTGAAATTTTAAGGAAAATTTAGATTTGGACATTACTTTTAAATATATAGATTAATATTTAAATTATGTTACATTATAATGCATCTATATTGATACTGAAAAATTAGTCAAAATTTTTTTTTTTAAATAATCGAATTCTTAAATATTTTCATGATAAAGTTTCAGTGTCTGAATAATAAAGGGAGTAAAACTGCACCAAATCAAGAGTTTGCCATACATTGCAGATCTTAATGAATAAAAGATACATCATTTGTAGAAATTTTTAGCTTTAAAAGTATTGTTTGCACATTTAAAACTTAATTTTTAGGAAATAAAAAGTAACAGAAAGTAAAATTAAAACTTTATCCATAATTATGTTATTTATATGACACTGATTGCATTTTATGATTACAAAGAAATTATTCACCATGAATTTGTCGCTGAAAATCAACCAATTACTCAATATTTTTACAAGGAGGTACTTTTTCGAGTAAGAAGCAGGATAAGGAGAGTAAGGAAACAACTTTCTAGGCAATGAATTCTTTCACACAATAATACGAGGCTTAAACAGCATTGTGTGTACAATAATATCTCGCTAAGAACTCAGCTGCAGTGATAAATCACCCTTCATATTCTCCTGACTTGCCAGCTGATTTTTTTTATTTTGTCTGAAGCTTAAGGTGGATATGACAGGACACAGATTTGTAACCATCTTGGATAATAAATCAGATATTACACATATTTTGCAAACATATAATTCCAACATAAATAAACAGTGTTCAAATGACCCAAAGAAATGCTGGAAAAATTTTAGACTTCTCTGGCGATTATTTTGAAAGAGATAAATTTATTTGAAGTTCAGTAACCTTTTCCTTATTTATAAAAAATTGTTTGGTTACTTTGTCAGTGCACCATATTTAATTTTTCAAATTACAACCTCTTTCGATAAACATTTCTTTCTCATTCATCTTATTCATTAAATTGAGATTTACATTTTTTTTTTTTTTACAATTTTAAACTTACCTTTTCCTGTTAATATTTTATGACGACTTGATTTTAAACCATATTTTCAAAACTTAATTTTTTTTGTTTAGAAAATAAATAAGTATACACAAAAAGATGAATTTGTAATTATTTTTCATAAAGTCTGATTTTGAGACATTAATATATTATTACAGTATTCATTAAAAAAAAAAGAAACACTAATGAATTATAAATAAAAGGAAAATATTTTAAGCCTCATATCAAAGTTCTCTAAATATGGTTAAATTCCAATTAAATTAAGAACTTAGTTACATTTATTTGATAAAAACCTTTTCAATCAAAAGAAAAATAATGCAATAATTTGAAAAGTTAAGGCAGAAAAGAACTCAATTTAATATTATTCCAATTTAATAAACTGTAAACATCTTCAAAACATAAGCCAGTTTAGCAATCATCTCTAAACTACACATGGCCTCGGTTCTGCAAGCTAAATGAATAATCCCCCTACAGAACACTACAGTTGGGAAGTTACATTTATTCCAAGTTTTACAAGAGGAGTACAGCTTTTAAATGCATGAATGATTCAATTGCTTACAGTATAAAAAATATTAGTCTAACAAAAACTGAATAAGCTGGTAATAAAATTTCAAAGTGCAACATTTAAATTATGATAAATTTTGTAAAAGATTCCTAAAACAATATATATATATACATATAAAAACTTTGAAAGAACAGCATTTCTATTATATGGTTATACACCAATTATGATATAAAGCTATAAGGAGTAGGAATGGCCAAGTTTCGTATCATTAGGATTGCAACTTTTAATTAATGTGATTATTTTTTAGCACAAAAGCACACTTCTTATCTCTCTCTCATTTTTGAGCACAACTCTTATCTATAACTCAAAAGGATGTTTGTATTACTCACATATCTCAAAACTTTTATTCATTGTACATACCACATGCCAGTGGTCAAGCGGATATGATAATGGAAAACACGAGTTCAAATTTCGCTAACAGCTTAGTTGCATAGATGTTTTCCTCGTACATAAAGGGACTACAAGATACTTCCCATTAGAAAGTCATCCAGGGAGTAATAGCTCTCATAATTGCCATATTTAACTAAAAACCCTAGTATTTTGCCATACTTAACTCAAAACACAAAGATATAGTAATAACTCCTCCCTCATATAGTGAACTTTTTTTTAAAATTTCTTTGTCTTACTTGCTACATTTAAATAATATAACTACCAAGCTTCCAATATGCAAAAATAGGGGTTTCCGTGAGGATTTTTTACTGTACAATGCCGCCTTTTCAAACGACCTTTAAATTGACTTAAATTAATTTTATACCGCATGATTCAGAATACTAAATTATTTACGATATGATTCTGACATAAAATATATTAATATTTAATTAGATACTCTAAATTTTCCAACTTTTGACTAATTTTATTTTGTAATTTCTCTATGCTTTTATATACAGAAGATCCCAAGTAGGGAAATTAAACTTATCAAAGAACTTTTAATGAAAGTAAAATTTATGATTATTGTACATACTGTTTTATGACTAAATAATGTATCACATATTAATGTAAACCAAAATTAAATACAAATTTTAATTGATTAAATATTGAAAAAAACCATTAAAGTTCTATCAACGGCTGCAGTATATTACGGCAATTCAGATCAAAACAAATTTAATTACAAAAATTAGCTGAAAATACCTACAGGGTGGGAAAATGAAATTTCTAGAATTTCTGCTATATTAATTCAATAAATTTAGATTATTGGTGTGAAAATTAGAAACCAAGGAGATTTGGTGATCTACCATGACACAAGAAAATGTAATGAAAAATCAGGAGAGTTGACAACTATGCTATATACTCGCTTCTCAGAAAAAAATGTGACTACTAAGAAAGGACAGAACTCCACACAATGAAAATGAAATGTGAGAAAATTTTTTTTTAATAACTTGCTAAATTCCAGTATTTTTTCGTAAAAAATATTTTAATTTTTCCAATGCAGCTAGGACAAAATAACAGAAATCAAATCTAGTTTCAAAAAAGGAATTATTTATCTTTTTTTTTTTTTAAATTACTGTTTGATAAAAAGGCATTTTATAAGAAAAACATCTATTTCAAAAATGAAACCACTCTTTGTTACAATACAAATAGTATTTAAAGGGCCTTAAAGTCAAAAATTGTTAGCAAACTATAAGTTGGACAAGTCTGACATAAAAGCTAATCGGAGCAATAAATCAAATTTCACAAAACGTTGGAATAAACGCGATAACGAAAATACAAATTTGATATTGGTAATGTAAAGAACATAGTCCAAATCACATCTATAGATGTTCTTTCCAATCTAGATCTTGGATAAAAACTCTAAGTTTACAACAAAAGATTTAATATATTCAATTTTTGCATTATATTCTTTATTAAAAAAATTCCATTATTATACTTTGATGAAAAATATCTCTCATTTATTAAAGTTGAGGTTTTAATGCTATGATAAATGCATAATTTTTAACTTCATTACATATTTGTATATTTACTCATCTCCCAATTCAATGAACAGTCTCCACTGGTCCTGAATATTTCATTACAAAAACATTGAAATGTAGTTGAAATAATAAGCTACTTCGCAAAAAAATTATATTTTAGAACAATAGATGATTTTACTTGAAACATTTAACAAAAAATAACTTAATTAAGATCTCATTATTTAACATAGTATATTGATTTATCAATACCAACTGAGACACCAAAACTGAGAAGTTTGAAGCTATTGACTATAAAAAAATAAATTTGAAAAACAAATCATGTTTCTATTTTAATTTAAAATTTATTAGTTATATGAAACATTTTATTACACACATAATTTCAAGAACATTCATCAAATTCTTCCAAGCTGCACTGAGGTACTTAACTTGCTCTTTTGATTTTGTTTTACAAATGTTTAACGATAAACTAACAAACAGCACAACAACTATCTCACAGCCACATACTATTTATCATGGTTCATACTCTGCTTTAAAAAATGAAGCACTTTGAAATAATTACAGGTTATAGTTAATTTTCAATGTTCACATATATAGATTTATATATTCAGGTTTATAAGGTACATTTCTATAGTATTTGAAAATGTAAACATGTGTTTTTGGATTTCAACAGTACAAACAAAATCAAATTATATAAAATATTCTATGTTCACAGTAACATATTAAGCAAAAATACTTAAAATTTTTTTTAGCCCTTTACGGATAAAAATACTTTAATAAACATTAAAAAGGAAAACTATACCTTATATTCGCGGAATAGTATAATGAAAAATTGATGTTTATATGAGAGAAAAGATTTTTTTTTTTTTTTCAGTTACAAAGACTAGGTACATAAACAAAACCATATGCATAATGTAGTAAATTACACACAAAATATAAGTGAATAATATGTGTTTCTAATGTTCATTCTGGAAAATTTATCAGAAGTCTGCTTTATAAGAATATATAGCTCTTCCTTTTAATATTTTATTTTTAATATAGAAAACAATGATAAACTAAGGATGTACCTAAATATAATCTGCAAATTTAACATTGAAATATGATAAATTTGGCACAAAAATCATTATACTGCAATGCTGTTCATAAATTTAGATTCAAATTTTATTTCTTATAATTCGCTATTTCATTTTTCACTTCATAAAAATTATACTTTGAGAGACATAGCATCTGATAGAAATTTTAGTTCAGATAAAAAAGCATTTAGAACTGGTAAATCATTCATTGTTTCAAATCCCCTTTGGGGCAGGAAAGCCTACACCAAGTCCAAGATGCCGCACAAGAAAATTGCTGACGTTGTCCTGCTCAGCTGAAAGGGAGACGTCTCACAATCCAGGGATCTCAGGGAGGGAACAGGCACACGAGGGAAAGGACTTTTCTCCCTCTCTGAATTTCATGCATCGAAGATGCCCACTTCTGAATCTGGCCATGGCCATTTGGATAGGCATAGATCTTTTAGTCAGAAGTGACAGGCCTGGTTGTTCAGCAAAATACAATTGGTGAACAGGAGAAATTTTCCATGCCATGTTAGTTTTATGTTTGTAATAGGAATGAATTTCAGTTGGGCATAAATCAGTAGAAGTGGGAGTAAGGAGATCACAACCTTTTCTTGCCAGATCGTCAGCTGTTTCGTTACCATACACCTGAACATGGGACGGTATCCACTGGAGATATATTGATTTACGCTGTCCAAGTTCGAAAAGTTTAGATACAATAGCCTGACTGGTCTCATCCATGATCTTAGGCCAGTTTTTAAGGTACTGAATGGAGCTTCTGCTGTCTGTCAGAATCCATATCATGTCACTACTTGAACAGAGAGCATAATCAAGTGCTTTGCTGATGGCGATAAGTTCCAGTCTGAAGATAGAGCAATGATCAGAGTTTCTGATATCTCCTTCAGGGGTGTTACAATAAATGCCACTCCCTGCACTACCCTTAGCTGATCTACGTACATCTGTATATATCACAAGAGCCTGGGCTGGAATATCATTACTGATTTCAAGATCCATTTGCCTGAGGAGTTCCTGGTGATGGTTACCCTTGACAATTATTAGTTGACAATTCCTCTAGGATGTTAACATGATTAAAAGAAGTATCTGGAGCAAAACAGCTAAACGGTATAGATGTTTCAACATTTAGATTGTTAAAATCTGAATTCCACACCTAACTAAGTGGGCTGTCTCGATTTAGGCGTTTATTGTTTGTCCAATTTAAAATAAAGGCCGAGGTCCTATTATAAGAACCAAAACACTTAAGCTTGTTAAAATACTTGTAGGAATTCACCTTAAAATGCATTCCCAAAGACTGGATGTCCGCCTCATAGCGAACAACGTTGTTTGGGTAACTATTTCTAAGGCCAGTGATGATTCTCGCCACACTGAGCTGTACTCTCTCCAATTTCCTCAAGTTAGTAGTTGAAGCCAATTGATAGATTTGGTAAGCATATTCAAGGATGGGGTGGACTAAGGTGATATAGGTTATTCTAAGGGTCGTGGTGTCAGAATCCCAGTCTCTACTCGAGATACTGGTAAATCGTTATAAAAGTCTACTTCCAGAATTCAATTAGGTGATATAAGCATCCAAGAGAAAAAAAAAATTCTTTTAGAGAATTGTAGAATGACATCACTTAAGGACAGATAACACTTGCCCTCAATCAACGTCAAGACGATAAATTAGAATGATATAAGATGCTAAAAAATGATAGAAGATGGGCAAATAAAATGATGAAAAAGGACTTTCATATCTTCTATGATATATATATATTCATTCTGGACTTATTTATTACTTTTCTATCACATGCGATCACTCCTAAAAGTATTAATTATGTATTCATTTGGTCGGATGTTATGGAAATATCTTCTGACATCTTAAAGAAATAAGCCTAAAGAATCAAAACCCACAAAATTTTCTAAACACCAGGTTTGATGACAAAGTTGGTGTGGGCCCACATATTGACAGAATGGTGAAAATGCGCTTTAGCCCACTGCTTGGCGATGTTTTGAAAATCGCCAATTCGGCGCGTTTCTGCGAAATGTCTTTGCAATTGCAACCTTCCCGACACGCTCCGCGAAAACGTATTGTAAACAAAACATAGGTTTCTACTAAAGCATAAATTAGTATGGAAACTGTTGTCACAAAAAGATAATAAAATAATTCATTTTATGTTGTAATACTTACACATTTTATGCCGTTACATAACCTTCCCGACACGCTCCGCGAAAACGTAACCAAAATGGCATCGAAGAAAGAAGGAATTTTTTTTAAAAGGGCATTAAAATTACAAACGATACCATGTACACACCGTTCCGTTTTAACTTTAAAAAAAATCTGCGAATTGCACAATGTAGGCAACGTACACAAATGAACAAAATAAGCTAAAATAACGAAAATAAATTTCAAGAAAATGCCATGTGCACAGCATTCCTTTTAAACTTAAAAAAAACTTCAGCGAATTGCACAATGCAGGCAACGTACAAACAGTCAGCCATGTTGGCGGATATACGGAGTTACCCATGTTGGCGCGTTTATTGCTCATTCAAAAACAATCGCCGCCAAGCAGTGGGCTAAAGCGCATTCCAACCGACAGAATATTTAAAATTTAAGAGCCTTACAGATTACTTAAGACTCGCATAATGAATAGATACATCAGTTACAGTGGATTTCTGTCTCAAACAGCTTCTTGCTGAATATTTAATAATAAGTGAAGCATCTAGCACTTTCTAAGCTTTATATTATATACATGTAGTAAATTTCTACTATATAAACTTATTTAGGGCATTAGCCAATTCTTATGGCAAGATAAGTAATATCCACAGTAATTATAACACACACACAAAAAAGAGAGAGAAGGCACTTTAAATTCATTAAAAATTAGCATCTAAAGATAGCAAATTTATAAAAATAACATTCCTTTTTCTGCTATAATTTTTAACTATTTCCCTTCAGGGCTAGACTGCAGATTAGGGGCCAGTCGCCAAATGAAGCGAAATCGCGCAAAATCTGGCAACCTCTTGGTGTCATGAAAATCGTTAGGGTTTAAGGTTACAGTTTATAGTACTTAGCAGGCTTTTTGAATTTTTGTCATTTCACTGTGCTTCTAGTAGATTGTGTGAGCAAAATGGCTGATGTAGAAAGAGTTGAATGGGTGGATTTTACTTATTTGATTCGGTTGCAAGATAAGGACGAAAGATGTGTGATAGAATGGCGCATGAATTATGGTTCGATTGCGAATATGTATGAATGCTTAAAGTGTAAAAATAGTATGAAATTAGTTGAAATGAAAGATGCAACAGATTTGAGTGAATGGAGGTGTGTGTCCATTATATGTGGTTAAGCACATGGTTGAAATTCAAAATGGCATGCCCATTTTGAATGTCATCTCCATTGCAGTTACATTTTAGTGTGGCTATAAACAAATGCGAGTTTCTACTGTTTATTATAAATAAAAATTTATTGTAAAAATATAAATTACACAGTTAAATTTGTTTAACCACTTCTTGTTTTTTTACTATACTATTGCTCATGTTTCAGTAGATCGAAATTTTGAATTTTATCTTCCTTTTTCTTCTGCATTTTTTTTTAAAGTTTAGGATTAGATAGGAATCATTGCTTTCCGATCGTTTATTGCTCATTTACTGCTTATTACAATTTCTTAAATTTCGTGCTAAAACATTTTACTCCATTTTGCTACTGTCTTAAAAATGGTATATGATATTATGAAAAGTTTTAATATTGTTGATCCCATAAAATACATAGTTATTAACTTTCAAATACTTTATTGTTGTTTTTCTTGAACTTCCGTTTTAGACATTTTTGCATGTTTATAGGTTGTTTAGATATTTTTGCATGTTTACAGGGTTCGTTCAAATTTGCAACCATTTAATATGGCGATATGATGAGATAGTGATTTTCTAACACGCGCGAAAATAACCGATTTGGCGATTTTTCGAAAACACGCTAAACTGGCCCATAATATGCAGTTTTACCAACTTCAGAATATCATTCACAAGTTATTTTAAGTATATTATACACTATCATTTGAAAAAAGAATTAGATTCAATAAATCTACTAATTTACTTAAAAGTCAGTTATGTAAAATGATAAAAATTTGATAATGAACAAGAAGTTGAAGACTATAAATATGTAGAATTTTAGTTTTTAATTCATTTAATTATTCAGAGAAACTGCACATATGATCAAAATACAGATTATAATCTTTAATTTTTTCATTTACAATATTACTGTAAATCACACACTAGTGATATCATAAAAATTATGAAGATACTTTACACGGTCATCAAATGTCATGGTAGAAAAATTACTTAAGTCAAGATTATTAACATATTTTGCCAAAAAAAATACAAATTTAATTTTTCTATGGATCATGCAGCATAATATTAAGAAACACAAAAGAAACATATATCTGAATTTATCACTGATCCTCAAACTTTCTTTTAGCCAGTCTCTTATGGCATTTTGCAATCATGTCTGATAATTGTTTTTCATGCTCTGCAGAAACCTTATGCCTGTTGACTAGTTCCATTAATTTCTTTTTGTCAAAATCTATTAAAAATTTAAAAGCACTACGTATTGTCCCAGTTAATCGAAGAGTTCGAAATGCAAGTTGAATTTTTCCGGCTGTAGTTACTAACGGAAGTGTTGTGCTTAGTACCAAAACAGCACTACGCCGAACTCGTAAAATGAAAATTCTAGTAGTTGGATTATAAACCTTTATAGCAAAGCCAGCATGAATACATGCTAATCCATAATCACCATGATTTTGTTCTACAGCACCAAGAATTGCTTGTTTTAGATCATATTCTTTCAAGGGCAGTTTAAGCTTATTTTTATATTGGTCGGTCAAAATTTCGGCAAGAATATACCTGTATTTTACTCGTACCATAATGAAGCAAAATTAATCTATCAATTAAATATGCAAAGAAAATTTATCATTAATACATATTCGAAAAAAAGAAAGGGAGAAAAATCTACGCAGTAGATGATTTTCTTCTCAAGCTTCTCCCTCAAATACTCATTTTATATCTCTTAAATCTTGAATTACAAATTTCAATTTCTGTACTTCATTATTAAACGGTTTCAATAGCTTAAATAAAATAATTCAAAGCATCAGCAGGCTTATTTTCTTCATACAATTCTTTTATTGTACGAGTAAAAACATCCAAAAGACGGCTGCTTTCCCAGGTACTTCTTGAATGCCTCTCTTTGAGAATCAACAGTTGGAGACAAATGACTTTTGGCATGTTTGAAAGCATGAACATGAGACAGAGCTGACATAATTTTTATAGTTACAAAATACCAAAAATGTGAACTTCAAAAGCGTGCCACAACCCATATTTCGTCGCTTATATTTTCATCACACAAACAAAACACTTCAAATTCAGCAGAAATATCACTTGGAAAACATTGAGTTGATTGGCTCCTGTACTGAAGACATTTGCAATTTTTGCAACTGCATTTGCACATATTATTAAAAATTCTAAAAAAGCAGAACAGAGGCTGATTACATTGCATATTTCAACATAAAATTTATGAAATGATTTAGACTTATTTCACACTCAATGTGCGAATTATGAAATGTAATTTGCCTCCATGTTAATCAAACGCTTAAACCGAAGGGAAAATACTTAGAAAGGCAAGTACTTCTAGCGTTCTGAAATAAAAAAGTAGTTCCTTTTGATTTCTTACCTATTACTTTCATTTACTCATCTTTTGTAATTTTGGTATTCATTTTCACTCTTTATTCAATCGACAGATTTTTTTTTTTCTTTTCCAGTTGATTCTTTATCAATGTTCAACTGTAAATACGGTTGTTTGATATCGTTTCTTTCCACACTATTTTCTTGAAAATGACTGAAATATTTAAAAATTCATTTTCTTGCTTTGTACTACAATTAATTCAAGAATTTAAAACATGTGACTTCCTTGTGTAACCAGGAAGACATTACGCACATGTAGAAAATCAAAAATTGTTTATTACGTTCTTTAACAATCATCAAAACTACCTTTCGCCTTGGTCAATGAAAGTGGCGGAAAAGAACTTTTGAACGCAGTGTTAGTTAAGAAAAAATGTTTAGAATAAGCATGTATAATAAATTTCAAATTTGGGAAGTGATGAAAATGATTCTCGAAACTTTCAAGGTTAAAGCACTTCCAAACTTAATACATATGTGGAAGCCTTTATAGTACTAAAATATCAAATAGGAATTTCATCTAAATCCAAAAATATCCGAAAATTATAGATAAACTGATGTTATTGAAGCTGGTAAGAAACAATAAGATTCTGCGGTTTCCTATGGCAATAAGATTCGGCGGTTTATTTCCATATATATAAAACATGCTACAGAACAAATGTCAAAGTAACTAGTAATCAGCGACAACTGTTAACATAATCTGAATAAATTTGTGAGACTGTAATTTCAAAGCTTAAATAGAACTTTTCCCTTCAGCTGCAGGAGTGCAAATATTGGCAGAGAAGCACGTGCCTACACGATAAAACCGCTGGCTCCATCTGCTGTTCAAAATAGGAATAAAAAAACAACTTGGAAATAAATTCTTGAAAAGCTGAGTGTGAAAATGAATTAGAACTGGAATTATTAACTCATTAATTAACTTTTTTATGGATGATATTGTTAATCTACGCAGAGTAAAACTAGTAAATGAAATTCTCGAAACTTAAGACCCCTTGAGGGAAGCGGGCAACCAGATTTCCGGTCTAAATCGAACAAAGATTTCGAAGATCACTGGGGAAAGCAGTTACAAGACATCAGCTATCTTTATGAACATATGAAAATTCGAAAACTGCTTTAGTAGAACTTGCCTAACTAAATATTTTCAAATTTTAAATTATGCATTAATTTCTAGTGTCCATTTCATTTGTGACACCTGTACTAGAAGTCTATTAAAAAAAAAAAATCAGCCTAAATTTTGATTCATTTAAATTTTGTCAAATCTTTATCTCTTTTTATCATCATTTAATACACTGAGTTTTATATTTGAATTTCAATTGAATTAACAAAATGATGATAGAAAAGTTTTATTACCTTATAAAACTCCTACAGAAATTTAGGCATTGCGTTAAAAATTAGCCATATTCCACCACATTTGTAACTACGAATATGTTTCTGATGAAACTGTCGTACACAGATTTGCATATTTCTATACCTTGTCATAATAAATACAGTCCATGGAACATTTTAGTATCAAGTTTAGCATAGTTTTTATTGCCTGATTCCTTAACTTCTTGATGTCTACTCTGTTCTCACACCGCTTATAATAAAAATATTGTTCTAACATTTGAAAATCATTATTTTCGCTAATTTAAAAAAATTTCTGAACCTATCTATCAAATACAGTAATGTTCTATTTATTCTTCGCATTCAAATGTTTCTCAAATTTCATAATTCATCATACACCTCAGATATGAATAGTAAACGAACAAGTCTTACAATTCAAAGCCTTGGTTACCCTGGAATTAGCGATAATGGGTTACGAATTAATAATTAGGTTACGAAAATTATTTTATAATTGCTCAGTAGAAGCATATTTTTAGCTTTTATTGACATTTTTATCAAAACGACAGGATGGTTGGGAGATGTCGAGAAAATGAACCATTAAGCAGAATAAGCTGGTGCTTAGGGCATCGAGAAAAGAAGGCACCACTAAGGGTCATTAGGATCTCAAGAAAGAAGGGCAACACAAAATATTTCTGTAGCACTTTTACCACGAAATGGTACAGCTAAACCAAGACCGAGAATGAAGAAATGGGGGAAAAACAGGACTATATGAGGGCATCAGAATCTTTTAAGAGTTTAATCCAGCCTTCCATTGAATATTTTATTTACTTAGAACTGTATCAAGAATCAATATGCAGTTTAAAGCCTGCTACGTGTTTAAGAATAGTAGTCTCGTTTTTCTTTCATTATTACACATATTTTAAGTGTTTATTCGTAAAAAGTCATTTTTCTTTCTTTTTTTTTTTGTTCCTGTGAAGATTACAATCGCAGATGCTATTCTTGTCATCTGAGGCAGCGATTTCGTTGTGAAGTTCGCTGGAGGCAGGTTAGATAGAAAATGTTTGTTCCATAATAATTGTTGTATTCTACAAGGTGACTGACTAACTCTTAATTATAATTTTTAAGTACTAAATTGTTGAAGCAGGACCTGGGTTATCGTGCTTAGTCAGTTAGAAAAAATGGCTAGCATGTCATGCAACATAGAAAGACCTTGGACCTAAAATGTTTCGTGTTCAAAAAGAAACAGCTGTCTACAAACTCTGAGCCATCATAATATTAACATCGATTTTTAGTCTTCTACATTTTATTAAATGCTTAAAATAAGTGTTTACGGATAAGTTGCTTGCATGGAAAACTTGAAAAAGGTCGCAAAAATGAACAAGGTAGTGATATTCAAAATTTCTTGCATGAAGTGTCAGGAGATTTGACATAATATGTTCTAGCTTGAATTCACTATCATGTATTTCTTATTTTCCAACAAAATAAAATATTAAATCTTTACAAGTATCTTTAAAAGTAAGTAACTTTCAGTTTTAAGTTCCCATTTATTTCGAATAAAAAAGTGTAGAATTGAAGCGTGAATCTTTATTAGTCAGAAGCTTATTTATAAGGTTAAGAGGCGTTACTATCTGTCACCCCCTCAGAAATCAATTTAATTATTACATTAACACAAGATGTGTATTATTTTAATGTTCCTATTTCCAATTATATACATAAAAAAGGATTTTTTAGATGCATCTTCTTATTCTTTGTAGGAAATTTGCATTACGCTAATTAAATCACAGTATCGTCATGTGCTAGAATTATTAGTTAATTGATCTAGAATTAAATAATGGCTAACGATGTTAAGTTGCTTTGGTGGCGCCATCTATATATAAACGTTGGAGTTATTTCAGTTAGCATCGATCCTTACACACCTAGACATTTTGGTTCGTAAGCATAGTTAGTTGCCAGAGGTTGATTGCCAGAGGGTATACAGAGGCTGTTCGCACATTTTTTAGACGATTTTGGTAAGAGGTAATAAAAAGCAAAATAAGTAAGTGCAATTGTACTATGTTTTAAAAAGTCAAAATTTTCGTCTATGACTTGAAAGTTTTGTTTTTATTCAAAAAGGCGAATTTAACAAAGCAGTGGTTCGAAGGCTACATTTACGCTCTTTCCGAAGAGAAATATGCATACTCCGTTATCCAAAAACGATGTGAGAGTCATGGTTTTGTGATATCTAAAGCGTCGATAGGTAATATCATCAACAAGAAAGGAAAAAAAACGTCAAATTGGAGCCTCAAGTGGGACAAAAATTCCAAACGAGTATCCAAGGAAAAAACGGACATCTTCGACTACTGCAAAGGTACGTTGTTTAATGTTAAAAGAAAATCCCTTTAGTCAAAGGACAGTTGCAAAATCATTAAAATGCTCGGTGTCCACTGTAAACAAAATGATAAACTTTGATTTAAATCTTAAGAAAGCGAAAAAATGCAATGTGCATCGTCTTCTTCCAAAGCATATCGCTCAACGCAGGACACACTTATTCAAAGCAAAATTGAAAACAATTGTCACAATAGATGAAGCATGGGTGTATTTAAATGACTGTAACAAAAAAACAAAAAAAAAAAAAGAGCCATTTATTATCATAAAAGGGGAGAAAAAATTTAAGTACATGGTTCAGAGAATCGAAAGAAAGTTTTTCTGAGGGATTCATGATTGTTGCTGGTTTTTCTTATAATGGCAAGTTAAAAATAATGAGAGCGCAAAAAAATGTCAAGATTAACTCCAAATTCTATCAGGAACATATTTTATCGCCAATTTTTCTGAATGAAATACCATCCCTTTACCCACAGTGCCATCAATCTGTGAGACTCCATCAGGACAAAGCTAGCAGTCACACATCAAAATCCATTGTAAATTTCCTAAAAGAAATGGAACAAAAAACTGGTATCAAGGCCATAACCTTCACTGATATCCCTACTAAATCTCCCGATGTGTCACATATGGATTTTTGTGCTTTAGGACTTTTAAAAACTGCATTATCTAAACGTTGTCCCCAAACCCTAACAGGACTCTGGAAAGCTGATCGGGAGGAATGGGATAGAATACCTCTTCTGACACTTCAAAACGCATTATTTTCCTGGAAATTGCGGTATCGAAAGATAGTTCAGAATAAGGGATGTCAAATAAAACATTTAAAACACAAGAATTTTATGTAATGTAGTTTTGTGAATACAATATACATCATCTAAAAAATGTGCGAACAGCCTCTGTATTTGAACATCTCTGGTTATGAGAATTAAATGATAATAAATGCCGGTATCGTTTTTGTTTCTAATATTAATTCACAGAATCCAGCGAAAATTTATATTTTCTTTTATTATTATTTAACATATTGTTTTTCCATGGGAAATATACAACGTTGCAGGACCCTGACATGATCGCAGGGGACCCTGAGATGATGCAAAATTCGCTTTCAATATTTTAGTGGCGTAATAAGTATGGGAAACGTGGTAGGAAAATAGTTGCTATCGAAAAAGATAATTAAATCTTTATGCTGTATGTTATATTAGGAAGGGGGGTTAAATTTTCTACTTAACACTTTCCTGATAATTAAAGTAAATTCCAATAAAAATAATGGATATGGTGTAAGCCGAGAGAGGTGGGGTAAAACTGTTGAGGGCATTATAGAAACTTCGGGTGGAAATATGTTATAGCGTATGGAAAGATTGACACACCTGCTAATACCGACAGTTTTCAAGAACGGAACATTGCAGAAAAATAACATTCCTTGATTTAATCGAAATGCATTTCGTTTTTGAGCGAGCAAATATATTGATTTCTAGCCGTGCAAATACACTAGGTACCAATAAGTGTTTGAACACCTGTGATAGAAAAGAAAAATAAATTATTTATATTCAATAGCTGGTAGAGCCTCAGCGAGCGGCAATTACAGCCTCAATCCTCCGAAGCATGCTTTCCATAAGTCCTTGTATGACGGCTATGGGCATTTTATTCCACTCGGCTTGAAGAAGACATATAAGTTACTTCACCGATGTTGGATGGTTGTTGCAGCTCTTAATTCGGGGATCCGAATAGTCCTAGTTTTTCTCAATAGGGTTCGGTTCTGAGCTGTGTTCTGGGCCAGTTTATTGGGTTAACCCCAAATAGACTGGCCTCTTTGGTTTACCATACCAATCCATGGTAGACCTCGCAACATGGCAGTTGGCATTGTCGTCCTGAAAGTAACACGGGTCAACCCGGAAAACTGCCATAATATAGGAAGCACACTGTCATCCAAAATAGTGTAGGACTTGTCGGCATTGAGCTTACTCTGAATTTGGACTAAGGATCCCAGGTTATACCAGGAGAAACCTTCCAGATCATAAATCCACTTCCACCGTACTTTACAATGAGCACACTTCATTCTGATAGGATGTGTTCAGATACAGACACTGCTATCCGAACGGTAGAGGGTGAAACTTGATTCATCACTCCGGAGAACCCGTTTCCTCTGATCTATGGTCCACTGTCGACGTGCTTTACACCACATTAACCGAACAACGCGGTTGGACTTTGTGATCGAAAGCTTATGGGCGGCAGCACGACCATGAAAACCAAGTAAATGTGCTTCCTTACGAATGGTATTCATGGAAGCAACATACCCGGATGCTTGTTGAAATTCCTAGAGTATGTGGGTCATCGGTTTCCATATTTCTCTGGATAGCATACGTCGGTTTTTCTCTTCCAGTTTTGTGGGTCTGCCTACTCGAGGACACTCCGACAATCACCGCTCACTTTCCACTTCTGAATCAAACAGGTCATTTTCGGGTAATTCAGCTCACTAGATATACCCCTTAAGGATCGGCCATTTCTATGATACCCAACGATACGCCTTCCTCAAAGTCAAATAACTCTGCACTTCGTTGTATCTCGCATGCGATTAATGCCAATGTTATTTCCTACATGATATTTAAAGGCGTAGGGCGTGACATATATCAGGACCGCAGATATCGGCATTTCCATGAATGTTCAAGTACTTATTGATAGATAGTGTATATGCAAATGGTTAGATATAAGAAATGCTCAGAAATAAATACATTTTATCTGTAGTAAGGCCTCGAAAACACAATATTATCTTATGTCTGTAAGAAAACTGATAATTAAGTACATACCCCTAAAATTTACACCAAACATATTGTGGGCTTTAATCCTATTAGTACGGATTACATTAATTAGCGCAAGGGCTGACTGGTCACAGATGTATAAAAATTTACGGTAGGCTGCACTTACTGCACGATAATACGCGATTGTAAGAGTTGGAATACATTGGTTAATAATCTGAATATTTTGATAAATACTAACCAAATTCGCTTAAAGCTGATTAATGCATTTAAAATATGCTATTATATATTATACACTAAGTTATTTCAGATGTTAAAATTTTTATTCTTCTTAATTTTTGGAAATGAAAATTAGTTAAAACTGTATTATAGTGGCAACCAAAATGTTCCTAGAAATAAGAGCAAAAAGAGAACAGATTTAGAAGGAACATTGGCATTTTACACAATGTTACTCCATGTAAAATATTTTTTGGGTAGTGAAAACATCAACATCATCTCCAGGTGTTAAAATTTCATATCAAATTTCTCTCAAAATTCAGAAATATTTAATTTTAAATATGTGCGATATATAAACTGAATAGAAATTACAAAGATTAAGAATTTTTAAAGCCTAACTTTACTGAAGTTACAAAATAGAGTAAAATATACAAATATTGTCACTCTTTTTTTTAAAACAAAAATACACTGGGGAAAAATAACAGCAACGATTATTAAAAAACGCCTTATGTTAAACTCTGTTAAGTGAAGTCCGATGTTAGCTCGAGATCAATGTTATCAAATACATAGTTCCAATGGAATTTACCTTCGCTACAGAGAAGTATGCAATTTTCTGCGCCTAGTTTTTCGAACAGGTGAGGAAAGTAATGGCAGGAAGTGCTTCAAATTCTACATGATCTATACGAATATCTGGATAGCAATTTTGCTTGTGAAGGTGGAACATTGGAATTTACCTTCGCTACGGGGAAGTATGCAATTTTCTACTCCTAGTTTTTCGAACAGGTGAGGAAAGCAATGCTAGAAATTGCTTCAAATTCTACATTCAAGGACTATACGAATATCTGGATAGCAATTTTGCGTGTGAAGGAAGAACATGTCATTGAGAAGGCATATGATGAACTGCGAGAAATGTTAAGAAGTTGGGAGAATGAAAGTAAGACAAACACTGAAACAGGCCTGTAAAAATCTAAAAGAAATTAAAAGCATTATGTCAGGAATCTGGAAACAATTTAAAGACATTGGTGATGTATGCAGACGATCAGATCAAGCTCTAAACATGGCACAACGGAAACTCAGGACTGTTATTTGGCAGAAATTTCTAAAAGAAATAGGCAATACAACAACTGACGTTAGTCAAAATTGCAAGGGTATTCGATGTATTATAGAAACTCGATTATGTAGAAATACAGTGAGTGAAAGGCTATAAAAGGTATTAAAAATTATTATTATATTATATTAAAGGATTGTATGCAAGGTAACCCATGATTTATGTCCCGCTAATATGCATTGGGAAATAGGCTGGGATCTAATGGTGTTGATATCATCATACTTGGAGTCCCACAGACTGGAGACGAATTCTGTTATGAGTCTCGTTTTTGTCTGGTGAGTGGTTCCAAACTTATTACAATCTGGAGGGAGCGAAACACATTCACTAAGCCTGAAAACATCCCTGAAAAGGCATCGGAACAAAGTAATCATAGTATAAGTGGATATCATTTTGATCAGTCACATTGACCTACAAATTTTTACCAGTGCAATTATGAATGCTGAAATAAACAGAGATGAAACTCTTAATTTTTATCTTTAAGTTATTTAGGCAGGCAATAGATAATAAATTCCTCTTATTGAATGATAATGCTCATCCTCACTGCGCTGCACTAGTGACAGATTATCTTGAGGTCGGAGGAATCCAGTAGATGAAATGCCTAGGAGATTTCCCCGAATTTAAATCCAATAGAACATGCATAAGACGCAACAGAACGCCAACTTATATCACTACTTTCACCTAGCATTCTCCAGGATATTCAAGGTAATTCATCGAGAATACATTTTTTCCCGCAAGAATTCTTCTAATATCTAATACACTGCTTAGAAAATTTCTGTAAGGCTTGCATTTTGGTTAGGAGCGACAATACACCTTACTTATTTTCTGTATGCACTTCTAAAATTCTTTAATATCAGATTTTCCATTCCTCGACTTTGTATCCCATTTCCTATGTTTTTATTTAAATTAGTTGTTGCAGAAACACGCAGTTTTATATTTAGAAGATATGGCAGGCATAACAAAATAAAGTTTAAGGGCAAATTCAATGTTCAGCAACAAAATCATTTAAGTTACACAAGTTTTTATAATTCTTCTTTTAGTTTTCTCGTTAGTGTAATTTTTTCTCGTCAGTAAGATAACCCATTGTTATCTTAAAAAGAAGAGATTCACTGCAGATATCTGCAGTTTATCGTTTATAATATTTCCTCAACTTTTGATGCAAACAGTAATGCTGGGGTGCGGAAAAATTTTCAGTGAATGTGAGAAATAATGTGCCTTAAGAAACAATTAATTTTAAATATTTTGAAGTTTAATGAAGCATGTTACATAATATTAAGTTAAGTAAATAATGAGTGTTGTTTTATTTAGTTTATATTATTTCACAGTTTGGATGAAAACTAAAAGATGTTATGTCACTTAATTAGGAAGCAATTTCGATTTTTGTATGGAATATTTGGCCCGGATGTTACCTTTGAAGAAACATGAAGCATCACCTTTTTTCTTTTTTTAATATTAGGGAAAAAAAGAAACCAACATATTATTTTGGAACGCTGGTATGTAATTATTCATTCAACGTAGAATATATTTGCAAAGAAGTGTAACTGTAACTGCAACTGTAATTGTGAAGCATTTGAAGCATAATTCCATTCCTAACCTAGATCCTTCACACAAAGCAAAGCTTAACGGTTAGCCCCATCGGCAACAAAATAGAGTTTTAAACGTTTACTCGACCTTTATTTCTTAACCTTTCAAATGAATTAAAGCACAGTCTTAAGCTGTTTCAAAGACAATTTGATGAGAGCTAATCCGCTTACAAACGCCTAACCTATTATTCGAAAAATAATAGCAGCAATAAAAAAAAATTAGAGATTGTAAATTTATTCAGCCTGATCCTTAATATCTGCAAAATATGACTGTGAAAGGACAAGAATGAGCAGCAGTTTCTAGTAATACTCTAGTAATACTCTCAAAAGGGAATAAAAATTTTAAAACTATTTTGTAAAAATAAAAGGGAGAAACATTCTTTCGTACATAATAGTACCAAAGACACATTAACAATGAAGCTGAAACTTTATAATTTCCCTGTGCTTTAAACTTTTTGTAAATTTTTAGCTATATTTAGCTGAAAATGCAGAATTTCGCTGTCAAATATTGGTAGAATTAAACCTTTGATTTGTATTGTCATTAACTGAAAATTCTTAGTGTATTTCGAGAGACAGACATACTGGTTTTCCCGTTTCAGGAACAGATAGTAACCTTGTTTCCTTTCCTCCTATCAAAATTCTCTGAATGGTTTCAGCTGATATTCATACTAATTACAGGCTACAGGCTTTATCAAATTTTAACATCAAGGTGAATGGCAACTTTTAGATTATCTACAAATTCGTTTTTTATTCTTTTTTATGAATTCAGGATCTTGATATTAACATGTTAACAGACTACCAGTGCACGTTCGTTGATTTATCCATCCGACACTAAATAAAAAGCACATGTTGGGAAAAACCATTAACTGAAAAACTCAGAAAATAATTAAAAGCCTAAACAAAATAAAATACTTGCTTACATCAATGATACATCCTGGAATAGTAGTGTCTTAGGAATATTTCTTTGTTGATTAAAACTCTTCTTAAATAAAAATTTTAATATAAGAAAAACTTAAAAACGTTAATGCTTGGGGAAATTCAAACATCGTAGAATGTTTTGAGGTAGACATAGGGGCAACACATACAGTGGTTAGGTATTTTGAGTCCAAAGGGATTTAGTCTCGAAGGACTATTACTTTCGTTTGGGTGTTTTGCGTTGTTTCACAAGAAACGGCGTATCACTTTTCAATTTAGTGCTTATGTTTCTTTGTTGGTTATTGAAGTTGTTATTACAGTTCTAAATAAATAGCCAAATAAATGTGAAATTCGTAACAATATTCTCTAAAACTTTAACGAATTTTTCATTAACAAACTCGAAGATTTCAAAGCCAGCAATACCAACGTTGTACAGAAAAACATTTTTATCTCCAGCGCGTGAGAGCGTGTACAGAAATTTCTAAAGATATGCACAATTTAAAATTATTTTGCGATATTGCTGTTGAACTGAATTTTATGGTTTAAGGGCGAAGAACATGGTATTTAACAAATAAAGGTAACACACAAAATGTTAAATAAACGCCCCTTTGGACGTAATTAAAATCTGAAACCTTTCAGATTTTTTTTTTATTTAGCATATATTTTTGGGCAATAATACTGGAGATAAATAACAAATATATATAAAATTATTGCAGAAATTTGTTCATATACATATGGGATAAAAAAAATTGCAGTTTGACATTCATTTGTATGAGCTAGGAAAAAATTACAAAATATATATTGACATAAAATGAAAAAAATACGAAAAGGCCTCGGACATTTTGTTCATAATAACCAAGCTTTCTACCCCAATACGCATTAAGCAAACAGAATTTCAACATCAGTTCTTAAAGAATACTTTAGAGATTCAGATTTCTGTGATATTCATAGTATCCATCTATAGTGCTGTTTACTATACATTGGTCAAAGAAGATTTTTGAGCATTGCTTTAAGAAAACAAATATTATACCAGAAAGGCGAAACTGAAAAATCATTCAATGTTAACCATTACTAGATTCTAGATCAGTTCTTTAGGTTTTTTTTTTTTTTTTGTGAAAATTCAATCAAAAACTTTTCAAGTGAAGATCTTCCATATTCATCGAAATCTCACTTTAAGTAAATAGTTTTATTTCGATTTCAAACTTGTTAGAAGTATTTGCAAATTGTATCTCAAATATTTACCTTTTCTTCGTTTTCTTTACTAAACTAGTGGTAGCACCTAAATATTTTATTAAATAAATTTTCAGTGGCACCGAAAGATTTTATTAAATTATGTACTGAGATACAGCACCCATTGAAACAAAATATGAGTTAGAGAAAAAATATTTTCAATTTGTAATAACGAAATTTTGATGTTGTCTCATCGGTTACGGTTTATAAAGTCGTCCGATCTGAGATCGCGTAATTCCTTCTTCCTGAAACCGTATTCCCACCAACTGAGAATCCCTGAACTAAAAAAAAAGATTAGATACTGAACATTTGTTCAGAAAACTAAAACTTGTAATCACTTTTCTTGATTAAAAATATTTCGAGGATGTTCATTTTGGATTAGAAAAATCACAGGAAAATTTCGTGAGATATTTTTAAAAGTCCCTAACAGATGCCAAATTTAATTAAACTGAGATAAAAACTTCTAGGGTTATTAGATGAAAATTTCTAGGGTCTTTTGGAGCAGGACTCACAATAAATCAGCCATGTCTTCGCTGAGATTCGAACAACTGATTTTTCTACTGCTAGTCGAACGTGCTATCATTTGCACAACAGCACGTAGAATAAAAGTGATAATATCTTAAGGTTTATTTTCTCCTACTTCACGAATGCTCAGTGAACTCACATTTGCTGGATATCTATGTGATAAACAATTTTGTTCCACATACGTGCCAATATTTTACGACAGAAAATCACAGTATCGGTGATTTTGTTGGAAAGATCTCCAAAATTACAAAGATCAGAAGGCATAAAGACCAACTTCCACAAGATGGATCACATAGGATTAAATTCGAAGACTGATATGGCCATCACATTAATACGTCACTGGCTTGTCTTGTGCGTTTTATTCTCCTTAAGAGCAAATTTTGAAAGAGGTACTCTTGCAAATGGTCTCTATAATGTTCTTTATGGTTATGACTCGAAAACTCTAACTGAGTAATCATTGTTAGCCCAAAGGAGCAATTTGGCCAGAAGGGCTATTAATTTCGTTTCGGCATTTTGCGTTGGTTCGCTATAAACAGCGTTTCACTTTTCGAATTGTTGACACCAAATATTACAGGCCTGCATTATATTTAAAGAAATTAAATAATGAAGAACCTGTATGAATGTTTGTATGTTTCTCGCACAGAGTAAAACCAACGGTACCTAGAGACAACAAATTTTGAATAACCTAGTAATACACACGAAGTGGGCATCTGAAAGACCAAATTTGGAATTTGTTTTATTATCTATTTCATATTTTGTAAAACTTCGTTCTATCTATCTAAACGTCATTCTATCTATCCTAAACTTCGTTCTATCTTTTGTAAAACTTCGTATCTATTATATATTTTGTAAAACTATTTCATATTTTGTAAAACATGAAATCGTCGAGTTTGTTAACTAATTTTTGATTAACAAACTCAACGATTTCAAAGCGAACAATGGCAGCACTCTACGAGGGGAAAAAAAATTATCTCTAGCGAAGGAGATTGTGCATCGGAAATTCTAAAGAAATGCTCTTTTAAAATTATTTTGTGATATTACTGTTGAATTGAACTTTATGATTTAAGTGCAAAGAACATGATACTTAATAAATAAAGATAAAACACAAAACGTTAAAAAAACGCCCCTTTGGGCGTAATATAAAATCTGAAAGCTTTCAGATTTTTTTATTTATTTATTTTATTTATGTTCATTGGCATCAGGCACTTCTCCAAGATAATATTTTAGGCAAAAATCTCTTAACGACGCATATAAGTCTGCTGTATCAGCACAGGTAAACACACTGAGCATTTGTAAATAGGTAACACACAAACACACGTACATACATACACACACGTACATACATACACACACACACACAAGAAAAAAAAATAGGTTTACCCATATTACCTGAGTTTACCTATATTTAAGTGTACTAAGTACCAGATAAAGTACTTTGTATATAAAGTAACAGAGCATTTAAATTAAGGGCGCGATAAATTTGACAGAAGAAGGCTTAATTCAGAAATCTGAAAGCGACAGTTATAATAATTTGGCCTCCTGCTACAGTAGTCAATATTACTAAGGTATTAAATAACGTTCAGTAAAAAAATTGAAGGATTATGATTACAATTTGGATGCAAAGACTGATCTAAGGTTTTAGTTTGAGGGTTTTTAGAAAAATTACGTACAGAATGAACAAGCATTATAAATAAAGTATTTTAAATGCTTGGAGCTGAATATTATACGTAGCGCTCTTAAAATCGAGCAGTGATTTTTCTATCTCTTTTGTGAGATCTTAGAAGGACCTAAGACTATCTGAAGAAAATAAGGGCGTAATAAGTAGGTTTTAGATCATCACGGCACCTTCACATACTTTCACTCTAATATAAAGAAGTTTCCTAGAGATATACTGGGATGTGACATTAAGCAGCCGGGAGTATGTTTTTAGAAGGTTAAAGGGACATTCGTGGATATAGTAACTAGTATTCCTGATAACATCCCATATGCTGTCGATAGGACCTAGATAGGATGTCCTAAGGGTATACTGGGATGTGATATTAAGCACTCGGGAGGATTAGGTTAGGAGGGAAATGGGATATTACGGGATGTCCTCAGGATGTAATAAGTAAGACTTTAAATCCTAATAACATCCCATACGCTGTCGATGGGACCTAGATAGAATGTTCTGGGGATATAGTGGAATGTGTTTAGGAGATTAATGGGGTATCCCGTGATGTCCTGAAGATGTAGTCAGTAAGAGTTCAGATCCTGATAATATCCCATACGCTGTCGATGGGACTTGGGATGTCCTGAGGATATACAGGGATGTGAAATTAAGCACTCAGGAGGAGGTGTTTAGGAGGTTCGGGAGATATCCCGGAATGTTCTAAGGATGTGCGCTTATCCCTCGAGCAACATACTCGGGGATGTCGTGTGGGTATGCACGACATTAAGCAGTATTGGAACCGAACGAAAGATAGTGATGGTGTTACTTGTTTGGGCTCAAAGGCATGAAACAAGGAATCGTAATATGAGACATATCTATTAAAGTGTAGCATCAAAAATGGCTTTAACTTATAACAATTAAATTAATGCAGATTTCCTTTTTCAGTTTAATTCGAAAGTAATGTTCGAAGTACAGTAATAATTTGGTGTACTATTTTAATCCCAACTATCAAGGTGCATAGTGTTTTCTGAAATGTAGATCATTGGCTTTTAATTTTTTTCGTTCTATGCATAATTGCAATTTTCGCTTATCTTTAATGAATGTGCAACATGAAATTAATTTTAGCAATGAAAAGGCTTGAATAATAATTATGATTTATTTTATTAATATTATTTTACTTTTATTTGAGTTTATTTTACTTGTATTTCAATTTCGTAATTAGTTGAAGTTTGAGTACTTATCTGTGCAACACTTTTCGGACAGTACTTTTAAATACAGACTTAAATATGTGCTTTTAAACGCAGTCATTTCTTTTTTGTTCGATAGAACACATTGCAGAAGATCTGAGTTAGAATTTTTTAAAAATTTTTATATGGCTGAATTTAAAAGATTACTATTGCCAAAATGTAACACTTTCTCAAAATCAAATCCTGCTTTCATATTTTATGTTTCATATCTTAAAAGCTCATTTTTATATTTTGTGGGGAATGAATGAAATAAACGCTAAAAGCATAGAACTCAAAAGAATACTAAAATTTTACAAATCTACTGACTGAGAAAATTAATCCGCCCCAAACACCCGCTAGTTATAGCGCAAGTAAGAAAACATAAAAATTCCAATGATCGTTAAAATGACTTGGTCTAACTGATTGCGAAAGATTCGAGGGATATTTAAAACCTTGAAAAACGAATATGCAATGTAAGAAGACGGATGCATAAGAATTTCCTTAAAAAGCAACCAAAAAGGAAAACATGTTAGCTGTTAATTTTCACCTTATGAAAAAAATCACATGACAACACTCTTCATCTAAAAATTAGTTTTATCAGCCGCTTTAAATAACATCAAAATTATAATAAGCTACTTTCGTGTCCAAACGTATTACTTAAAGGGAAGATAGGGCAGTATGTATGCAGGTCAAAGAGAATTTAAAAATAGATTCTTTCATTCTTATACTGCAGTCAGCATTTCAGAAATTTACCTTATTACTTTACAGCATCACAATTTAGCTCCGAATCTGACAAAAAATGCTGCGCTTTGTTGCAGGAAATGAATAGGGATCATATATGGAAGTTTTATTTAAAATAAATATATTTAATATGATTGACGGAAAGTTCTTTATTGGGATTGACATATAAAAGATTGACCTAAAAAGGGACATAAAATGAGCGACCATGAAATTAATCTAAAAGCGTTAACTCGAAATTAGACTCAAGTGCAAAAACTTGTGGGACATCAGATTCCAGGCGAAAAATAACCTCAAGTAGTTTAACGACCTAAACTCAAGTAGTTTAAACACGGTCACATTCCTGCGAAAATTCCGATCTAAGATGTTTTTTTTTTGAGGCTTTATAGTTAGTTACTGATAAATGAAATAACTCATATTAAAATGCACAGCAAATTTTTACGCGTAAGAACTATCTTTTTATTATAATGCGTATGGCTGATATTTGCGAGTTAAAAAATATAAATCATGAATTAACAGAATTTGTAGTATAAAATTTTGCTACGCAACAGATTGCGCATAATTAGCAGCTTGTATTTCAAAATTAAGCAGAATTCAGTAAGGTTTAAGTCGATTTGAGTGGTGATCAACATGTGTTCCAAAAGTATTGTGCTCTCTTCTGCAAGGAGCAAATTATTTTGGTAAAGGACTAATAGCCGTAATCTGAAAGTTTTGGATTACAGTCTATATTTCAGAAAAGAGAAACTTGTTAGAAAGTTAAGAAAAGAAGAAAAGTTAAGAAAATCTTAAAGGAATCGGACTTTAATGTCGCACCAAAGGATTTGTTAGTTTTTTTTATGCTCTTGGCTGAGCATAGCAGTTTACCAATCTGTTCTTAGATTCCCTTTTGCTAACTCAAGTTTTTTTTCTTTTTTAGCTTTATTCTTGAGCATCATTTTCTAACGCCACATAAAATGGCAGCAAGGTTGAATGCCAGCCAAGAATGTCAGCCAAGCTTGCTTTTGAGACATCTCTGCGTGATGATACCAACTGCTCCATTGCAGAAATGTTTATTGTAAATCCTGGACGTCTCAGGAAAATTCTTTCAAGAACCAAAAATCAAATTAGAACCAAATACCTTCTAGTAAATTGCAAAACCAAATGGAAAAATTAAAGCAAGTTAAAATCCAATGTAAAAGAAAATAGAAATTATTTTTCGACAAGAATTTAGATTCATGTTCATATGTATTTGTCAGAGTGGACCGTGTCAAGAAAACTTTAGAATCGCCTTATGAAGGACCTTTTTCCTGTGATTGCCAGAAATGACAAATATTATACAGTAAAAATTAAAAAAAGGACATCAGTATTTTCATCGATCGATTAAAATAAGCTTATATTTTAGCCTAAGGGGAAGATGATTCTCAAATCTATGATGGAAATGAAGAATGAAAATGGAAAGACGAAGTATTCAAAACTTAAAACTGCACTCAATTGAATGAAGAATTATTTTTCGAGCACGTTATCAAGATTTCATAAACATTTAATATTGCATGTTAATTTTTATTATTTTAATGATTGTAAATAACATTTATGCAACTTTATTGCAATGTAAGTATTCAGGTGATATTAACAACTACTTTCCTCCTGGTATTGTTGCTTGGAAGGAGAGTAGACCTGTGCAGACCATATCTAATCTTTGTTTCTATAGTTTTATGTAGACTGCGCATGGCAATGGTGGGAAAAGTATTATTAGAGTAAAAGTTTCAAAACGATCAATATCTTAAAAATAATAAAGAATTTTCTTTAAAAATATAGTAGTGAAAAGTTATTCTTGAACAAAAAAACAATGTTTTGTTATGTAGCTGTAGCAACCGCTACATACAAGAAAAAAACGTTATTTTTTCTGTTATTTAAAATTTGGTGGTTTTAAATAACGTAGTTTTTTCACAATGTGAAGAACATGCAGATTCTTCATTACTTAATTTCTTTAAATATAATACAGAACAATAATATTTGGCGGCAACATTTTGAAAAGTGATACGTCGTTTGTAAAAAACTAAGGAGGTTAGAATAGATGGAGTAAGCCTGACGTCACAAAAGTGAAGCCAAGGAAATGACAGCAACGTGACGTCCCGACTTATCATGGCTCCCATGAATACTAGTTCGAAACTTACTGTTAAATAAAATGCACTGAACTTGGAAGTAAATATTAACGTCCGCAGGCTCAGAAAAGTGTCTTTTGTTGCGTAAAATACCATTGAAAGTTCCACTGATCTTCCACGTTTTACCCTGCACACATTTGTGTTATAATTACCATTTACACATTTGCATGTATCTAGATTTTATTAAATTTGAAACAGTTATTTGAAATCCTTGTGATTTTTCTATATACTAAGTAGAAATTTTTTTTCTATGTTAAGTATTAAAACTAGAACGGGCGGCTTCTAAATGTTCAGTGATGTATGGTTAACATATAGACAACACCAATTAGAATGTAAACAAAACCAACCAGAAGTTCGCTTATGGCAGCGGCCATGATCAGTCGTGACGTCATACCATGAGGGGGTTCATGACTTTATTTTCATTGCAGGGGACATACGGAGGAGGCTTACTTAATTTTTTTTCTAACCTTCTTGGGGTGAACGAACGCAAAACTCCACTTCGAGACTAATGACAACACCTTTTGGGCTAATAAAAACAAACGAATGAATTGCGTAACATGTGCAGTTAGAAATTTATTTCAAAAATTTAATTGCGACAAAGCTGCAAGTATTCTTTAAAATGATCATTTCGATAAATTATAAACTAAACGTATTTTAAGTTATACCAATTATGTACATCTTTAAAGGAAGGTAAAATAAAAATTTAAAGAATTAATCTGAATTGAGTTTATTGCTATTAAGTTGCTCATTTTGTTAATCAATAGCAAAATTAATTAAATCTGAAAGATAAATCAACGTTCTTGCGTGAAGGGGTGTGGAAGATAAGCTTATGTTTCGCTTAATGATAAAGCCTTTGTCAAAGGCTGTTTTTAGATTCTTTTCATTCTGTTTGTCATAAATTTTCCAGGCACAATCGTGCTTAGGGTTTTGTTGTGCCAAGAGGTAATTTCATGTATTAAATAAAAACGGTACACCTTATGTGATATATTAAAAGCATAAAATTTACAAATCAACTAAGATGTAAAAAAGAGGGTTTTATTACATCGAAAAAAGCAAGCATTTATAAGTTAAAGGGAATTCAGTTTTATATTGACTTTTGTTTTATAGCTAAACACTTCGAAAAAGGTGAATACGAATTTCTCTCTTTCTCTCTTTTTTAAGGATTACACTTTATAAGAATTACTTATTGAAGAAAAGAAAAGCAACTTTATCGAGAATTTCAGATAAGAGATACGTTCTCCCGAAATGTACAGAACTAAAACCGACACAAATAGAAGTTTGGATTTGGCATAATTTTAAAATGGAAAATGTGGAATTTGGAGAACAGCGAAAGCAATGTGCAGTCATAAAAGTGACTAAATCAGATTGAAGAAACGATAAAAATCTACCTTTTTTTATGATCATTAACCTTTCCTTTTGACGAATAGGTAAAAAAAAAAACTTCACCACAGATTGAAAAATTTATTATACACAATTAACAGTTTGATATATGGTAAAGGAAGTTTGAAAATTGCACACATCTTCCATTTGCGTTTTAATACGAAGCTTTCAGCTTCTTTAATACAGGAAAATTTTCATGAATAAACTGATATCTTCAAGAAATAAATCCAGTTAAAATTCATTTTATTGGTAAGATTTATGGGGAAAGTCAATTGTCAAAAATTTATAGCAAAAACGTTTTGGAGATTTACCTGTCTATTCAGTCATAAGGTAAACTAACAACACATAAGGTAAAATAATCGTCTGTCGCATAATTGAAAGCTGACATGCAAGTCGCCATTCTTCAAGCGTGAATCTGATGTTGAAGATAATAACATAATACTTAGATAAGTGACGCTCTGCTGGATACATAAACTGCTTTCCATCTTTTACTGTATGAATTCACATCTTTAAAAGGATTTTTAAATATACCCTGCTTGTTTGTCAACTGTTTTATTTTTAGTTGTTTCTCCGCTATTTCCGAAAGTTCAGTTTTTTTATAGCGATAACAAGCCTTCATAACTGCCGTAGCAGCATTTAACTTCACTGAATTATTGGAAATTATTTTTTATGCTGCCAGGAGGTGTGAACTAACTACACAAAGAAAAGAAGTCATATAATTTGTATCTTTATCTTCATATATAAACCGTTCAAAGAAAACAAAATATTAATTATTTTGAAAAATTGAGCATTACTTGAAATGTCTTCTTTCCTTGGCCTTTCTGTTTGTTTTTGCTTTTCCAAGCTAACTATTTTGTTCGACAAAATTTCTGAATTCTGCGAACCAATTACATGTATCTTTTAAGTATCCCCATAAAAATTAAAAGGATTATCCTTTTCCTGGGGATGAAAACGAGTTCTGAAATTAAAGATCTTCTTTGCCATGCTATACTTCGAAATGTGAACATTTCTGTTAATAAATTTAACAGTATCAATAGACTTTTCAGCCCCATTCAGTTAATAAAATGATATTCGTGACTTTATAGAACTGTACGTGTATTTTAAGAACCCAAAATACCCTTAATTGAGCTTAATTAATAACAAAGTCAACCGTAGTTCGTGTATCCTGATAATTAATTGATTAGCCAACCAATGCCAGGCTTTTGCTAAGTGGATCATGGGATGAGACTACGTTTTCAAAAGTTTGTCTTCTACTTACTGCAGTTAGCCAACAGCGAAATGTCAGTTTACCTAGATGCTTACCTAGATGAGTTATTTGGCCTCTATAACTAATTTCCTATGTGAATTATAATAATCTGTAAGTATATGGACATAAGGAAAACGGACTGCTTAACTTAACCATCCAGCCGCCCAGATGGTATAGCGGCTAGGGAAGCTGGCTGCGATACCAAAGGGCCTGGTTTCGAATCCCGGAGAAGGTATGGCTGTAACTATTTGTCCCTTCATAGGAGGCAAAGGTGGCCCACCTATTAGGTGCCTCCATAATAAAGTGACCACCAGTGGCCTTAGTAGTGGCCAAGTCGAAGTCGGCTGAGGGCCCGCCATTGAAAAAAAAAACAAAAACTTCACCATCCATTGTTACTGCTGATATACTATCAGTATAATTCACTTCGGCAGCATGGTGGCTGAAGATAAAATTTACAAGGCAACATCATTACCCAAAGCTTAATTTATAAAATCAGAAGCGCTGGAGCCATATAGCCGGCAATTAAGTACATCGTAGAAAAATTAATAAATAAAATAAAAATAGCTAGTAATTCAAATAAAATACATAAAGGATAAATAAATATATCTATAAATTTATATAAATTAATTATAGTTAGAGAAGTTTTTAATTAAATTAAACTAATGTATCCTAAAAAAGAAATGAAAGGCAATTAAATGAATGATAACAAGGCATGGTATATCGAAAATAAAAACTTATTTTGAACAATATATTTTTCGAGATCGGAAAAGACCTGTTTCATTCTTTTGTCTTAAGAAGTCTTTTTCTTTTTGTCTTCTTAAGCCTTTTTGCTGCTCTGAGAGGAGCTGATCCGTTATTCAGTATCTATCATTAATGCCAATTTCTTTAACTGCTAAAATAAATGTTGCATTGATTATAGAATTTGCTGAGTATACTGAGATTTAATTTATAACAAATTATCGGAATTCATCTTATTGTAATCATGATTTTGCTCAAAAACTGGAAAGTTCCGCAGCCAGGCTTCAGTAAGCTCTGATCTTGATTAAACTTTGCTGGTGCTTGTGTGGGGCATAGCTATAGCACTAAGAAAATAAAAGGATATATTTATATAACAAGTTATCTCTGAAAGATACTGGAGAATTTAAATTCTAAGATGTTCGAAACACTATTTGAACTTTCATAGCGAATGATCTAAAGTTTTTGATCAAAAGAAATATAATGTTATTAGTGTTAGCAGGGAGAAGCTGCACTTCAGTGTAAGTTGGTAGAAGATTTTTCTAAACTGTTTTCCCGCCAAAAAGTATTTTAGATGGCGATTTCAACTGATGTTAGCTATTAAATATAGACCTTTTGAATAGTGTTAGGGTTTTATAACCATTACCAATATCAATCATACCAGCATGTGAATGCAACATGAAAGTGCAAATAATAAAGTCGAGTTCTTTAGTAAACAATGTGCTGTATAGATAAATATTTCTTCATTTCAACACATATCCACTCTGTGATGAAGATTTACTTTTTCTAATACTTCTTTCATTAAACTGGCAACAAAGTAAACGCATTAAATTTACTATATGAAGTAGGTTTTCGCATGATTTATGTAAACAGCTCCCACTAATTGAAAAATCGCTGTCAAGACATTTAGTGTCTTCATATTTCGATAATTTATGTAAGGACAGATTTTATATTTCAGTGGAAATTATTCACTAAATGCTGTCGACAAATTTTAAATGGTACCATTTATGCAAGCATAAAAACAAGGAATACATACATGGAAGGCTTAAAGAAAATGTTTCGCTCGATTTAATATTTAGAACGTCATGACATTAATTTAAAAAAAATCGTTATAAAATATTACTCATTATAAAATATTTTTAACATCATAAAACTAAACTTGCAGTATATAATTATAAAAGATTATAAAATATTACTGTTACATTTTCAAAGCAATCATTTAGAAGGTCTGAAAACATCGCATATTTTTTGTTTTTGTGCTTTTAAATACTACTGATCTATTTTAGTTCTAGAGCATCTTAAAATAGAAAATTTAAGATATCTATTCAATCAAAAAACGAATTTGTGGCCTTATCTAATATCATGTGAGAAAGCTTAAAACCCTTTTGTTATTCATTTTATCAAAAGAAAGCTGAAGTACCCCTGCAAGGCATTCCAAGAAAGCTAGCGAGGAAACTACGCTCAAGATCTCTCTTAAAGAGAAGATTCGTTTTAAACACATATTCTAACAAGGAAGAAACAGCAATTAAGAATGTTATCATTTCTAAAATAAATTATGGAAACTACAATTAGATCATAAACCTCTGATTTAACGCTTCTGATTTTCGATACAGTTACACAATTTACCAAATATTTAATATCAACAAAGCGCACATATGTTTTGTTTAGTCTGTGTGTAATGCGTGTTACTCAATCAGGCGTTGGCGTGCCATTGCGGTTTATCAACCCGTGGTTTCTGATTAGCTTTTCATGTCAGTGGTCTGGATCTGCTCTTTTCAAGGCTTCATTGCCTGGAGCAGATCTTCTTCAGGTTCATAAAAAACGCAACTATTATCTGCCGTGATATTAAGCGACCTACTTATTGACTGTGTGTTCTTTTCACTATTTGTCCGAATTAGGTTTTTTTTTTTGTATTATTTATGATACATCTCCGAGAACTTGGAACACTTTGATTTTCTTCTATCGTTTTTGACCTCGGGTAGAAACTACTTTTTCTGATTTCTATTTTTATAAATGCTTCGATGATAGACGTAAAATAAAGGATTCGCATAACTATAAATATTTTTTAACCTTTTTTTTATGTGGATCGTATTCGTTTTGGAAGTTAATCGTCAGTATCTTCTCGGTTCAATGACTATCTTCGTTTTAAAACAGAAAAATTTCTTTTTGTATTTTTTAAAGATATGTTTGTTAGATTTGTAATTTACATCGTGTATGCTTTCGTTTATTATTATGTAATGTCTAATAATGTAAGTCAAAAAGAATATTTCCCTTTATATTTCCTTGTTTGTCAGTTTGGCAGCAATGATTTTTATTTCTAAGGATATTTATTTTTTCACAAATTTTAATTCGTCATCTAAAAGGCAATCTTTTCTTTAGTCCAAAGGGGCAATTTGCCCTGAAGGACTATTAATTTTGTTTTGTTATTTTGCATTGGTTCACTATAAATGTCGGTTCACTTTTCAAATTGTTGCCACCAAATATTAGAGCCCTGTATTATCTTTACAGAAATTAAATAATGAAGAATCTGAATAAATGTATGTATTTTTCTCACATTGTGATAAAACAACGGCGCTCATCGCCATCCAATTTTGAATAACGTTCCTTTCCACCCAAATATGGGCATCTGGAAGCCCAAATTTGGAGTTTGCAATTTGTTTTATTATCTATTTCATATTTTATAAAACTGAAACGAATTTTTGATTATCAAACTGAATAATTTCAAAGCGAGCAATGGCAATACTGTACGAAAAAAAAAAAAAAAAAGAAAGAAATTTTTATCTCCAGCGCGGGAGACTGTGTATCGGAAATTCTGGATTTGCTCTTTTAAATATTTTGCGCTATTGCTGTTGGATTGAAGTTTATGGTTTAAGTGCGAAGAACATGATATCTGATACATAAAGGTAACACACAAAACGTTAAAAAACGCCCTTTTGGGCGTAATATAAAATCTAAAAGGTTTCAGATTTTTTTTTTCTTCTTCTTTTTTCTTTTTCTTCCCCCGAAAGAGAAAATTGCAAAATTTATCGATTTGTTTTAAATATATAGTTAAATCCCTATTATCTAGCTTTTGATTTTATTCCACAAAACACGAAAACTGGGGATGGGATTTCTGAATCTGTGATCTTTAAGATCATTAAAAAAATTTAGTTTTGTTCTCTTTTTGCCGTTTGATTCTTCCTAATTTTAAAACCCTTTTACTCGGAAAGATTTGTTTTATTAGCGTCTTATGTGAAAAAAAAATGGTTGCTGCAATTTCAACGAATCTAGACCACAATTTAATTCGTAGCGCCGTTAATTTTCTGGAGAGAATTTCATGTTCTATGTTTAGTTTTTACTTATGGTTATGTTTGAAATAGTCTCCCTTACTCTACATTTTCTTTAATTTAAAAAGACAGCAGAAAAACGTAAATAATTTGAACTGTTATTGAATTATATTTTGTCTATATTGAGAAAATGAACATCAAGATTCAAAAGCTTTAATTACACGCTTCTTTCGTTAAGTTTCATTTATATCTTTTTAATAAATGTGGGTGTACTTTTAGAATTTTTTTTAAAATTTACTTTTTATTAAATGTATTTTTCTAATTTTGTTTTAACTTTTAATATTAAGTACATTTTTTCCCTAAAAAACAAAAAATTAAAAAAAAATGTAGTTTGTTATGTAAAGGATACTTAATATTATTATGAATAAATTATTCTTATATGAATAACATGCGAAATTCGAGATTCTAAAGAATGAAGAGATTTAAGATCCTTTTAAAATTCGAATTCGAGAAAATTTCCGTCTTGTCCTGTCTCTAAAATTTTAACAAAATTCTCATTGGTTAGTATATTAATAAAATTCCATATTGAATGAGAATGAAAGAAAATGTATGCTTTAGGTCTGTACACTGTTTAACACAGTCTAAAATTTACTAAACATTCAGCTGATCCATTTGCTAGTTATTACATGCAGTTAAAATTCCGAAATCAGTTCATTTTATTTGCTTTATAACGCACTTCTATAAAATGCTACTTACAAATATCATTAGAATTTTTGAAGCGTGACTTATGAAGTTGACTGCATTGTTGCCAGGATTCCAATCACAGATATTCTACTCGACAGGAGGGCGAGTTACTTTTACATGACTAAAGCACACATATGAAAGCGATAATTCTATATAATATTTCTAAAAGAAGTTAAAAATGTTAAATTTCAAATTTTTCTTTAATTGAAAAATGTACTAAGTGACAATTTTTTATTTGACAATTTATACAAAATTTAGGATTCGTCCCCACATCTTGAGAAAACTAAATTTACAGTATAGGAATTCGAAATTTTTATTGTCCTGTTCACTGAAGATTTATACCAAATAAATCACAGTTCTGGAAAAAAAAACTATGGCAACTGCAGAGAATTTAAAATTTTACGTAATACATACTATCACAGTCTTTAATACTCATCCAGATGCATTTCTTTCTTACTGCACAAATATTTACAGTTCATTATGTAAGGTATTTCCTTCC
The DNA here is from genome assembly GCA_000611955.2 of Stegodyphus mimosarum. NCBI lineage: Eukaryota > Metazoa > Arthropoda > Arachnida > Araneae > Eresidae > Stegodyphus > Stegodyphus mimosarum. Next base: position 279,806 of record KK120026.1, on the reverse strand, counting down.
TCTTTTCTACATGCCTTCGTGGTGTAACGGTCAGCATACTCGGCGCGTATTCGAGAAGTTCAGGCGAGGCCCGTTGAGGGCATTGCTCATTTTTTTTTCGTGTTTCCTACTTCAAAAATGCTAATGGCTCTACAGTGGCATCCGAACTAAAAAAGGTGGTCGATGATGATTCTTCGTCACCAGAGTTTAAAGGGGGAATATATAACGTATTTTCTTGCTGTTTTTTGTGTGCCTTCGTGGCGTAACGGTAGCACACTCGTCGCGTATTCGAGAGATCCAGGTTCGAGACCCGACGAAGACATTGCTCATTTTTCACGTCTCCAACATCAAAATAATCTAATGACGCTACAGTGGCACCCGAACTAAAAAGGGGGTGAATGATGATTCTTCACCACCGAGATTTGGCCATTGGGTGTCCTAATCCCCAACCGCCCGTTGAAAGAGGGAGCATATAAGGTATTTTCCATGGAGGTAGGAATGAAGAAGGAGAGGCATTAATCGGTTTTCACCACACACTGCTTTGAAGCACTGGCGATCCCTTCGTGGTGACCAAAATATTCAACTACTTACCACTAAGATCAATGGGTTTTGACACGATCGGATGTAAATATTTTGTAATTACGTTGTAAATATACATATAAATGTACATATTTTCCTTTTCTACAGTATTTCAGGGTCCTAAGTATGTGAGAAGAATGCATTTTTAAACAACATTTCATTCTGAACGGAATTAAATGCTACTTTTCACAGAAAAAAATGCTACTTTCACAGTACTTAAAATTACTTTTCACAGAACAGTTTGTCCAGAACGGTTTAGATTGGCTTATAATTTAGATTGGCGTAATGAAATATTTTCACAAGTTTTCGTTAATTACATTGAAAAAAAAATTAAGATAATTCGATTTTATTCAATTAAGGCTTACAAAAATTAAGACAAAAGTTTATTGTATTATTAATATTAAAATTACGCATAATTTTTTTCTATTTACAGAGCTTCTTCTTAACATACTATCTCAAATATGACAGGATTTTTTAGTTTCTGAGGCCTCTTTTAAATCGAAAATCTGGCTCAATTTATAATTAGTGCACTATTCAGTGCATTTCAAGAGCACCTTTTACCTTAATAGTGAAATACGTAATTTTTTATGCTCATTTCCATGTACTTAACTTTCTATGGATATTTCTGAAACGGAATAAAAAACGATTTTTTTAAAATGTTATTTAAAACTTGTAACTGAGTTATTATAAAATGTAAGGGAATAATTCTTTTAATTATACTTATCAGACTTTTTTTACCCTTATTTTAAAAAATATACATTCTGAAACTCTTCTTTATTACTTCCTTCAGTACGCATAGAATTTGCTTAAAATATCTTTTAACAGATTGATATCCAGTTCGAAAAATTCTTGCTTAAATAGTTTTATAAACGTATTTGTCAACAGGATTTCAATTTATGTTTACAGTTCAATGTTAAAGTTTTTATATATTTCGATAATATTTATAATCATTATAAATTTAGATAGATTTAATAACTAGATTTTTTCACAGTAACTTTCACAGGAGTTTATGAATGAATATTCTTCATTTCAGACACATTTATAAATAATTTAATAAATATTTACGTATTTTGTTAAAGGCAGAGATGCATGCTTTTTGCAAGCATATGCATAAATACCCATAAATATTTCACATTTTTCATTTTCGGCATGTGCAAATCTTTTAATTTTTGTGCATGCACTATACGTTTGGAACATAAAAGTAGCGAATACTCTATCAAAGGTATCGAAAGACGTACACAGTTTTAAAGGTACCGTAAGGTATTTTTCATTCTTTAAGCATAATATTTTTGCTAAAATCTATATTTTTGTAGTTCAACAGATTAGAATTTTATAAAATAAATTCATAATCAAAATCGCTGTTGTTAGTTATCGAAAAATAACCAAGATGTGATTTTTGCGTAAATGTCACTAAACTATATAAATTGCTATTATCCATCACACGATGAATGTTTCTTTTATGTGGAAATGTCCCATTTTTTGATTTGTATGGAACTGTCGTGTGTCGAAATACTATCAGAGAGCTGTCAAAGCAGTTTCTGAATGTAAACAAAAAACACCCCATCTGGAGACCGAAGCCTCGAAGCAGTGCCTCACTCGCAGTGCAGGCTTGGCCCCTCCTCGCTTTCTCATCTCCATGGTATTTTCTCCCTCCCTTCTGCATACCCTCATGGTGTAACGGCAGCACATTCGACGCGTATTCGAGAGGTTCAGGTTCGAAACCGGCGAGGGCATTGCTCATTTTTGTTTATCCTAATGATTCTACAAGTATGCATTATAATAGACTTATCTTTATTCTTCTATCAGATAATTTTACGTTTGGGGATTTTAAAGGATAAAATTATGAACTGATTTTATAGTAATTATTTCGGCTTTTATTGCGTGAAGTTTATTATAATCTTTTTAATAACTTTTCATTCAGGAATTTATTTTAAAGACTATATGAGGTATTTTCTCCCTCCTCTCAGCATGCCTTCGTGATGTAATTGGAAGCATACTCGACGCGTATTCGACATGTGGAGAATTGGAGACCCGGAGTTGCCCATTTTCACCTCTACTGCTTAACAAAAAAATATTGACTCTTCAAGAGGCCCCCGATCTAAAAAAGAAAGTTGGTGGACGATAATTCGTCCCCGTCAGGATTTGGCGATTGGTTTCCCTAATCTCCAGTCGCCCTTTAAGGTATCCGACCTCGTTCGGGTGCCATTTTTTAAAAAATAGTTTTTATTTTAACTATAAACCTATTAATTTGAAGATGAGTGTATTAATGAGCGAAAACAGCTTAAAACATAATGTTAAATAATTTTAATTTTAAAAAATAACGAAAAAAGGGATAATTTTTGCTTACATTTTGGCTTTACGACAACAATCACGGTGAACAATGTATACATGAATACACAGGTTTTTTAATTTGTATTTATTTTTACACTTGTTTTATAATAATTTTTTATTCAGGAATTTATTTTAAAGACTATATAAGGTATTTTCTCCCTCCTCTTAGCATGCCTTCGTGGTGTAATTGGAAGCATACTCGACGCGTATTCGACATGTGGAGAATTGGAGACCCGGAGTTGCCCATTTTCACCTCTACTGCTTAACAAAAAAATATTGACTCTTCAAGAGGCCCCCGATCTAAAAAAGAAAGTTGGTGGACGATAATTCGTCCCCGTCAGGATTTGGCGATTGGTTTCCCTAATCTCGAGTCGCCCTTTAAGGTATCCGACCTCGTTCGGGTGCCATTTTTTTTAAAAAATAGTTTTTATTTTAACTATAAACCTATTAATTTGAAGATGAGTGTATTAATGAGCGAAAACAGCTTAAAACATAATGTTAAGTAATTTTAATTTTGAAAAATAACGAAAAAAGGGATAATTTTTGCTTACATTTTGGCTTTACGACAACAATCACGGTTTGTTCTGATGTTACTGTCAGATAAATGATATAAGTCACAACAATAACAACGTATCAATTATAACTTAAAGTTAGTTCAAAATTACAGTTCTATGTGAAAAATAAAAGTATACATGAAGGCATAAATTTATAGTTCTTATGCGCAGATAAATTTTGATGAAATATGAGATTATTTCAGACTGTTATCACTTATAAATAATCTAACTATCAATCAGTATTAGATCCGATAGTATTTACAAATAATAATTTTTTTTATTATTTATACATAATTAGACTATTTTATAGAAGGCTTTAGTTCCACTCGTAAGGCTATCAGTAAAGATTACATCTACATCTCTGTTATTTATTGCATGAGAATTTGCGCCAATCAGTATCTTACACCATTAATGTAATAAATAAAATATCTTATTTAAACTGTAAATCGATTGCAAGTTTTCTGATCCTTATCTTTCGGTACAATTTCTCTCCATCCAAAATTAAAATCTAATGGTAATTATAACATATTTTAAATAAAATATAGATCGTAAACCACTCTGTTCATTTCTATTTTTAATTTTATTCAAATGGAAATATACTTTCGAGCAATCATATCTTTTTATTAATTTTCATAAAAAAGATGAAACTGTTAAAAAATAACGATATATTTGAGTAATACATAAATTACAAATCTCCCTACACTTTTTTTTTGTTTGTTATTAATTAATTCAAATGATAAAATAAGTGATAATTAAAATTTATTTGTTTCATTATGTTATTAAAAAAATAGAATTATTACTTAAATGATTAACTTTATTACACTGATTGTCAAATCTTTTTAAAAATGCGGTAGATAATTGAAAGATCTTAAATCTTGGTGACTGGCAATTTTTTGTCTTTATTTTTAGGAGCAATAAAATGCTAAATGAAAATAAAAACACTTCTGAGAAGTTAATAACACAAATGAAACATCTTTAATCCTAAGGTATAGAAATTTAACATGCATATTTCACATCATATGCGTAGAGACTTTTCCTGCGTTCGCATGATTCTCGAAAATGTTCTTATTTCATTAAAAAAAAGAAATAATTGTTTTTTGATCTTTAATAAAAATTGCAAGATAACAAGTAGATTCATTAACTCTTTTCTTTCCTTCAAACTTCCTATTAGGTAAATGAACCAAACGCGGCAGACGCCATGAAATCGTTTTTACTTTTCAGAATTTCCAGTCGTTGGTTTATGTGAACCAGATCAATCAGATCCCGGCGACTGCCAATTTTTTTCCTCTTTTCCCCCCAAATCTATCAAACTTAACGATGACTCTAATGAGAAAAATACTTTTGTTTCTTCTATTTCAACGACCTACATTTGAATACGAAAGGCCGTCGATGAGAAGTAGCAATGGTATCTCTGAATATGACTGAAAAATCAGCGTTCTCTTTCTCACAAAAATTGTGTACTTGATTTTAACCATTATCATTTGAAAGTATTTTGGGAATTCTATTGCTGTTTGGAATCAAAAGAAAGTAGGTTTGGTTTTTGAGTAATGGGCTCAGGGCACGATTATTTACTTCAGAGAATTTATTTTATTACTTTTATTTATTTTTTAGAAAGAAAAGTGAATGATATTATAAGATTGTTACGCCTAATTTACAGCCGAAAGTATTAATAAATGGAGAAGACGGAATGATTAAGTTCACTGAAAATTTTATGGTTGAGAAAGAATTGTAGTCCATAACGAAATTATGGAATATCTTATTGAATATTCAATTAAAATAAGACCTTCAATTATTCGATCTTCGATTAATTCGAACTTCGATTGCTCGAAACTCTTAAAAAGTAGACATGGATCTTATAAACAATGAAATTATAACCAATAATAATAATAACAACAATAAAGTATATTTATATAGGCTTTTCTCCTCTTCAAAACTTATATGATTTTTAAGTAATCAAGTATATATTCATAAAAACGATCTTCGCAGATGATTAGAAACCTTCACATTAAGTAGATGAATTTTAATAATGGAAGAAATATTTTTAGCTCTCTTAAGCATACCTGAAACTAGTACAGGAAAATTTTAACGTAGTCAGTACGTGACTTTATATTCAAGGTTCAATATATTTAAATTACATAATGGTGTAATTTTTCTTTTCCAAATTAGATAAAAAATTCGGTCTAAAGTTATTAGTTGCTTTAGTAGAATAAAATTTAAAACTTTAGTTTGTTTAAAAATTATGAATATCTAGAGATCGATTTGAAGTGAATCGTATAAAATCTTACTTGCACCATATACTGAAGCATACAACACTAATTAAAAAAAATTCTGGTTTTTAACTTCTGATTTTTTTCAGAATTTACAGTTTTTATAGCTTAATAACAGGAAGATTTCTGGTTTCAGTTTTTTGTTGGAACTTGAAGACTTCTTTTTAATTAACGTTAAACTGAGTGATAAGGCAGTGTTATATGCTGCAATTCAAATAAAAAAAAACATATTCAAGGAAATGCAAATCCAAATATTTAAGGAAATGCTATTATGAAATATAAAATCCAAATATTCAAGGAAATGTCCATATGAATGTTTGGAAGAGTGACTAAAGGATTAATTTAATTAAACATTGGTTCCAGCCAAGCATTGTAATTATAAAGTTTCTGAAAAAAAAAGTAGAAAATTTTATGGAAAATCATTTCAATATGGGGTTGGCAGTGTTTTGAAAATATAAAAATCTATCTTTTTTATGTTGCTCGAGAAGCAAAGACAACTAGTAGCTGTGTAAGGCATTTCTCCCGCCTTCTTAGCATGCCTTCGTGGTGTAACGGTAGCACACTCGGCGCGTATTCAAGAGGACTGAAGTTCGAGTCCCGGTGAGGGCATTGCTCATTTTTCATGTGCCCTGCTTTCGAAATAACCTAGTGACTCAAAAGTGGCTTCCGAACTAAAAAAGGTGGTGGATGATAATTCTCCACCATCAGGATTTGACGATTGGGTTCACTAATCCTCAGCCACCCTTTAAAAGGGGAAATATACAAGGTATTTCTCCCGCCTTCTTGTCATGCCTTCGTGATGTAACGGCTAGTACACTCGACGAGTATTCCAGAGATCCGAAGTTTAGTCCTGAAGAGGGCATTGCTAATTTTTTATGTCTCCTGTCTCGAAATAACCTAATGACTCTACATCTGAACAGTGAAATTTCTGAAAACTGATAGTTCGACCTGATTGGAGACTAGACGAATGGGCTTGATGCATGGGCGTTTTCGTGTTTTTTCCTATGTGTAACTTAGACACGACCAGTTTCCTTTAGAAAGTTCTTCATGAAAACATCCCTACGCTTAGACACACAGGACTTTGCCATAATCTAGTCAGTACTTGTATGTACTTGTATGCACTTGCATTTTACCATAATCTAGGACTAAGTCAAACTAACCACAGAACCAAAAATTCTATCAAGTAAAATATTGGTTATGATTTAACGAAGTTAAATACAGAAAAGGTCCATGTTTTTGCATGAACAGTTCTCAGAGAGAAACGTCTTTATGCAAACGTAATTAATGTTTTTTAATCCATATTATGTATAACTCTCACATACAGATATAATGATCAGAAAATGAAAAATTAAAAGTAATTTTATCCAAAATAATTAACTATATGTATGGATTTCGGCATGAAGTGGTACACCATAATTTCATTAGGGATTCTTAAAAATATTACGTTTCATTGGGATAGCTACTCCGTCATTGCGTTTTAATTTATTAGGGACTGGCACTATACTTTAAAAGTTTCACTGGAAGAATGAATCTCATTAATTTATTGTGTTCAATAACACAGCTATATAAATTAATGATTATACTTTAGTTTAGTTAGTATCTCTTCTGGAATTGTTTTGCCAGTTGGTAAATATATGGGCCAATTTAACTATTCAATGAAATGGTCGAAATATCCTATCCATAAACAGCTTTAAGATTCTTCGTTTTCCTGTACTGGATTCCTGGATTAGCTCAAAGGTTTCCTGTGGAAATGAGAAATTTTTTACTTTTATTCAATCTTCTCAAAAACCTCTCGTCCGTTTCTATTCGCAATTATCATGGAATCATCTCGTTCCGCTTCAAAGTGCAGGTTATGAGTGAGTGCTTAACGAGACTATGAATTTCCCAAATCAGAACAATTTGCATCGAAAATCCATCTCATGTTGAGAGTTCTGAAACAAGACCATCTTCTTTGTTTACAGTAAATGAATGTTTTCAGTGTAGGAAGCTTTCGGTGTTTTGAAAAATTTTCAGTAATCAGTATTTGATATACAAACCTACAAATGTTTAATATGTTAGAGAACAAAGTAAAACTCGGAAAGGGGATATTGAACTACAAAGATTGGGAAACTATGCTATAAACTATAGATCCTTGTTAGCAGGAACCAGACAAAGAACTATCTCTACAAGACCTGATAAATATTAAGAGAATTAGAAAATCAGATAAAAATATAAACGAGTGTGAATTAATGAAAATTTTTAATGTGATTGTAGATAAAGTAATTCAAAAAAACTATTAGATAATTTTTAGCCCAAAGGAGCGTTAGCTCAGAAGGGCTATTAATTTCGTTTTGGCATTTTGCGTTGATTTAGTGTAAATGTCCGTATCACTTTTCAAACTGGTGCCAATAAATATTATCGCCCTGTGTTATGTTTAAAGAAATTAAACAATGAAGAATCTGCATAAATGTATATATATTTCTTGTGTTGGGATATAACAAGGTACATAGTGCCATTAAATTTTGAGTAACGTAATCTCCTCCGAATATGGGTATCTGGAAGGCCAAATTTAAAATTTGGAATTTGTTTTGTTATCGTTTTCATATTTTGTAACACTTTAACGTATTTTTTATTAAGAAACTGAACGATTTCAAAGCGAGTAATGGCAACACTGCATGAAAAAAAAATTTTTTTTTTATCTCCAGTTTGCGAAACTGCGTATCGGATATTCTAAATATTGCTCATTTTAAAATTATTTTGCGATATTGGTGTTGAATTGAATTTTATGGTTTAAGTACTAAGAACGTGATATTTAATAAATAAAGGTAACACAGAAAACTTTTTTTTAATTTTTTCCTTTCTTTAATAAGTAATGGCCTCATTTTCCATAGGAGCATTTTTTTTAATGTTACTTGTTCCTTATGTCGAATTTTTATAAATTTCTTCAGTGCGATGTTAAACTTTCATGTAAAGATATAGCATTTTATTTTTCGCACTACACTTAAATTATTTATAAACTTACCGCTTAGTAACTGAACAAAAGAAAAAGAGAAAAATCAAAATGTTAAGCAAACAAGGGCAATATTACTGTCGAAATGAGAGAGGAAACATCAATTTTTTTCATACATATAGCTTAAGAATGTTTGATGAATTAGTTGTTTTTTCATTTAATCTCACTGTACCTAATTTTTGGAAGGTACCCATATTATTTATAAGCCAAGTTGTAATTTTATCGAAAGAATTAGAGTAACAATTTCCAGAAAAATTTTATGACCAAGGAATTGCACTAATATCTTCCTTCCCCATAAAAAACCAACTGGTTACGAAAACTTGTAATGAATAACAAGTGCATAAATAAATAAGCAAGAATTACATATTTTTAAATTTATTATTTAATTCATCAACTAATCAAATTTCGGGAGTTTAATCCATGCCCTTATGTGACATAATGATTTCTATTTGATGTACATATTCATTCAGACTCTAAAATTTTCTAAAATTAAGAAAATGATTGGCAACGAAACTGCTTCTTAATACTATCAACGAACATGAACGAACTTTGTAATTCAACCGTCTCTAAATATGAATTACATTTCTTACCGAAAATATAAATAAATATTGGTACTGAGTATCAGCAATAATCCTATCTCTACTACAATTACCTCCAAAACTTTTCTGATTTGGAAGAGTGGGTGTTTAAACAGGTAAGCTTAATTGATCCATGTTATAGATGCATTAAGCCTCCATACTAGAGCTACGCTCATTATGGCTTTTTACTTCCTTGTACGAAGTAAAAAGGAAGTACTGCAATCTAAAAAATTTCGGGTACCATATTTCAACGAAAACATCCATTTTGACCGCTATCGGATGTAATTTAAACATGTTTTTGCGTGTCGTTTTCATCTTAACGCGAGGACAGAATAAAGGATGCTTTATTCCCCCCAAAAAAAAAATTATAAAAGTGATTTAAAATGGGTTCTGAAGAGATTTTTTTCTTGGCGTCTGTGAATACGTACTAATGCATGTATGTATCTCGCATAACTCAGAAACGAATAGTCTCAGAACGTTGAAATTTCGTATCTAGGACTGCTATAACATGTAGATGTGTGCCTCCTATTTTGGTTGCAATAGGCCACATCAAAAGTATATAAATTTATATACATATATATCCAGTCTGCTACTCGGTTCGATGAGCTCATTTTTTTATTCTTATATGTTTGTAAATTGGGCATTTTTTGCGTTAAAAAAGATTGAATTAGGTTGGTCTTATCTTATGGTTAAGGTTTTTATGCTTTTAGTTAACCTGCATGTTATAATTGCAGAATTATTAACAATTTGAAAGTTTTTAAGTGCGGGTAAGCCTATTTATTTTGGTCGTAGCGGCCATATTTGCTTACATTTGAAACTTAGTAGAATAGTGTATTTGTTACCAATCTAGAGAAACTAACTATGGCAACAACAAATGTAACGCCTTCTTTTATTACTGGGAATTAAATCATGCTTAATCCAGTCTGGAATTTATTCGGAGAAATGAGTGTTTAAGATTTACTAAATGTTAAATTTTAATATACATATTTTGAGTTTTTATGTATTTTTGCCTTGTCGCCAAGTGAGGACTGAAATAATTGAATGAAAAATCCTGAATCGTCTGTGAAAAACTGTTTCTTTCTTTTTTTATTTGTTTGCTTAACTTCTTTTATATATCGTTTTAGATTTATCACAGTATTTGAATAGAACATGTGGCAACGATTAGATAATTCTTCAGATGATGTACATAATTTCTGCGCATTCTGAGTTATAAAATGAACGAGATGTAACGCTGTTAAGTGAATCTAGCGCCAGAGTGTCGCTATTGTAAACAAATATAGTGAATTTTAAAGAGTGCATTTATTCTATTGTGGGTTATGCGCTATCGGCGAGGCAGATTTAATTAAATCCAGTAAGTTTAAATGAAATGCAAAATGCGTATAATTTAATATTCAGTACAAGGAAGTCCTGTGGTGTACACATCAGATTTTTTTATAGCATAAATCGTCGAATGCATTTGAAAATTGCAAGAAAAGTGATTCTCGTAAACAATGTTTTATTTTCTTCCAGATTATAAATAAAGCGTATTCTAAAAATTATGCTTTTAAATATTAAAAGCCTTGCATTCTTTGAAACTCGTTGTGATTCTTTTCACAACCTTATTTCCCTAAATTTTAAAAATTTATGTTAATTGAGTTGCATTGAGAACTGCCAGACTTTACTAGCTTGTAAGATGCATCCTTGGACAGCAAATCGAAAATTTTTGAGGTTAATATAATTAGAATGTAAACTATAATTAGTACATAGGGTATAAACTCAGCGTGCGAATGCAAGCACAAATAACATAAAACTATATTGTTTCGGGATACAAAAAAGAAATTCTGAAAAAAAAACTAGGAAAAGGGCATTGGAATGTGTACATAGGAATATAAACAAAATAAATAACCGAAAACTAACTTTGTTTCCGTATAAAAAACTAGATTTCAAGAAATAATACAAACTGAAAAAGTAACAAGAAAAGAAACAAACTTTAAACATTCCACGGACTTAAAAAGTACTTCAGTGAGTTATATCGTACCCAATCAATGTTTTTTACAATCATTAACTCAAGTACTTTAGAAAATAGGATTAAGTTTCTAAAAAATGACATAGTCATTGAAAATATCCGAGTCTTTAACATAAATAAACCCGAAATTCAGAGAACTTCAGACCTCGACTGTATAAAAGCTTCTGGGTTGGTTTGAGTGTGATCAAAAATAAACAATTGAATTCACACGAAAACAAAAGGAAAACCTGTGAAACACATCTTTTAAGGCTTCTAAAACTTTTAACAACGTCTAAGGCAAATTAAATGGATGTGATGAAGCGAAACTCATAGGACAGTGCTTTCACGCCCCGTTTCTTTCTTCATAAATTATTACTGATGCATATCTCTTTTATGCCCTGCACATGTTTATATTTTCCTGGTATTTAATCTTCTTGGATTATTGGAAAATGTTTTTCAAAGCAACAAGCAAGTGTATATTTTGGTAAATAATAAGACTACTATGTTAAGTTCGATGGCTATCTGTCTATATTGAATTAGACTTGACAGGGGTTTACCGTGTTCCTACTGTTTGAAGATTTTCCAGTGGAAAAATAAGTATTAGATGGTGTGCCATTTTTTATTTCAAACATGAAGTATAAATATAATTGCTAAGTTAAGGGATAGTGTTATCTAAAAATGTCGTTGGAAAAGTTCGGAAATCAGTATTGTACCAATTAAAAAATATTTATCAGTGCGCAAGCAGAAGTTTGGCAGCTGTAGGTTTTTGACATGAAAATTGCGTTTCAGTATAACATTAGTTATTATTATAGAAGGACAGCAATTTCTGAGTCTGTTCAAATACATGGAAGTGTTAAAATTCCATTTCGTTTTACAGAAATAATTTAGGTATAGAACCCCTCATTTCGAAAGCACAGTAATTCAATATTCAATATTATCAGCATTACTGCTAATATCAATAAACGGCAGATCCATTATTAGTAGCACTCAAGAAAGGGGGATGGGATCTTCCAGCTGTTTATTGAAATCCTGAATGGTTATCATTACTGCAGTTTTTTACATGAACAGGAATCTTGATTTCGGGGAGCAAGAAATTAATTGATGCCAGACCAAGAAGGATAACTTACAGCTGGAACAAGACTGACTTTCGTAACTTTAGCGGATAGCAAAGCCTTGACCCAAGAGCTGCAAAAATTTAATCCATCATCTGAAGAGAGACATCGACACTGACAGAAGTCATATTGAAAAAAGTTGAATAACTTAACTTCCAAAGAACACTTCCGTTTTGTTAAATAACATTTTTGTAAAATTAAATGAACTCAAGAAAGGAACATGGGATCTTCCAGCTGTTTGTTGAATTCCTGAATGGATATAGTTACTGCAGCTCTTCCCATGAACAGTAGTCTTAATTTCGGGGAGCAAGAAATAAATTGATGCCAGCCCAAGAAGAATAATTTACAACTGAAACAAGACTGACTCTAGTAACGTCAATGGATTGGGAAGTCTTGGTCCGAAAGTTGCAAAAATTTAATCCATCACCTGAAGAGATACATCGACACTGCCAGAAGTCATACTGAAAAAAGTTGAATAACTTAATTTTCAGAAAACATTTCCATTTTTTTGAAATAACTGTTCTGTGAAATTAAATGGACGTATCATCTTCTCTTAGGTATTAAAGTTCCCAAGAGTCTAATATCAGTCTAGATAGACATAGTATCAGACTAGAGACATAGAATTAGGTCTTGAGGTCCATTTTCATTACTAAGGAAACAACACTTACTAAGATTAGTGCAGCTTACCGTGATTACAGTTATTATAGGCTTTTATTTATTTCACTCATGGTGTACCAACTGTAAGTGGAATTTTGCCATCGATTTTTCACTTGATAGGCTATCAAGTTCAAATTTTGCAAATACGCTGTTTGTAGATAACATTGCAATGTGCGAGTTCTTCGAAATTCGATACATATTTTTTTAATTTAATGTTTAAAAGATTTTTCGCACATAGCTTCGTTTAACGACCAAAACTAAGCACATCAGAAATTTACTGTTTCCACCATCAATAGAACGGGGAAAAACGCCTATTTAATAAAAGATCTAATATGAAATTTGTAACTTAATTTCTGAATTTTTGGTGAATTTTTAAAAAATCGTCCGATTTTTTAGACTATTTGACGTTTATGAATTTACAGTTTTGACATCTAAAAACGTATCGGATATAAGGTTTTGAAATTTTTCCAGATTATGAATCAAAGTTTCATCCACTATGTCCCGTTTCCGAAAAAGAATATTCAAAACGACTTCTTCGTTCAATGAATAATGTTCAGCTATTTTCTCTTATCTCATATTTATTTTTTTGTAATTTATTGTTTGTGTTTTAATAATAACTAAACATTTCATCATTTATAACGTGTAATTGAGACAGAAAAACAGATAATAAAATACAATTAAGAAAAAGTTTTTATAATTAATGTACTAAAAGGAGAAAAATAATTTATCATATAGTTTAATGGGAATAAAAGATTAGATAATTTTATTTATAGAATTCATCTACAAGTCATCTATATTGCGAATAATAAGCGTGGGGACCCTAAATAACGAAATCAAAAAAATTAGTTGCGTTGTCAAATGTGTAAGCTATTGTCGTTCTAAATTTTCTATTAATTTACCTGAATTTTCAAATATTTAAGCCATTATGTTTTGAAATTTATCATGGGCGCCCATGCTTTTATTATTCGCGATACAAAATTGTAGCTGAATTCTGCAAATATGCAAACAGAATATTTAATCTATTATTCCCATTAAAACTATGCGATAAATTATTTTTCTACCAATAGTACATAATTTATCACGTCCAATAAAAGGCACAGTTTCAGAATTGTTGAATTACACATCTTTGAAACCTTTCGTTGAATTCATTGCTATCAGCATTGTTAATAACTTGTATTCTATTTTAATCCTTAATATTTCGCAACAGTACATTTTGCTGAAAAACGTATTGAAAATGGAATTTGAAATTCCTTATGTGCATTTCGTAGCAGTGTTAGAGTTACAACAGTGTTTAGAATAGCAGTTTGAATACATATAACCGTTATCTAGAAATATCTTATTATATATTATTCCAAAACAAATGAGCACATGACGGAACTATACCTTAAATGGGCACCTATACATATCTTGTGTTGGCCTGTTGGCCTTCATGTAAACACAAGTTGGTTACCTCTAATTTAGACTGTAATTTTTCAATATTTTTTTTTTGAATGCAAATGGAAATAGTATCTCATTGCAAAAGTTACAAACAGACCCAACGACCTGAGTTGGAAATTTTTTACGTTACAAGATTTTCCCATATGCAAAGCCAATGCCCATCCTCTGCCAAAAGTACCAGTTCTCATCCATTTCTTCCAGAAAGGAGATAAAAAGAAGGAATAATAATACTTAAATTATACTTTAAATGTACGGAAGCAACATGTAAGCCAATTCTCTCAGAATATAGAAAGAATTATGTGTAAGTGCGCAAACAAATGATTTTTGATTACCTCCGCAAGATAAACTGCGTTAGATAAGCCGAAAGAGGCTCAAATAAAAATTCAAAGCACAAGCTAAATTGCAATCGAATATCACAACAGGTACCGGATATTATTATCGTCTTGTGAAAACAAACTCAAGACAAAGTAATTTAATATACATAGTCGCGAATACTTTCGGCTTATGAGTCCAAAAAGGAATAGAAACATGCAGAGCGTGAAAAACCAACATGGCGGAAAATCAGAGACCGAATTCTCAAGATCAAGTTCGAAAGATGTATCGAATGTTGCATGATTAAATGCATGGGATAACAGCAAAACGAGGTTTTTCACAGAAAATTAAGCGCTACGAACTTCTTTTTAAAAACAATCTTCTTAGTTGATTAATGAAAGTTCCTTTTTTTTTTTTTTTTATTCGCAGTTGATCTATTTCTCCGAGTTCTCTCAGAAAATTTTCTCGAGGAGAAATATAGAAAAGGTTCAGTGAATAATTTCTTTCTTCGCGTTGGTCAAGCATATATGTATATAATTATAACAAATAAATAAAAATATTTAGCTGGTTTTAATTTAGCAGGTAATTTAGCAGGAACTGTTTTATTAATACTCGGTATTATTCTTTTGAATAACTTTTAATCAAAATAATAAAATTAAATTGGAATTATATGAATAATAATTTAGATACTAGAAACTAAATAACAGAAAAACAAACATTTTATAAATTTCCAACAGGATATGGGAAATAAATATAAAGAAAACTCTTCACGCAGAAGTAATATTACATCAAATATTAAATGGACAGTATTTTTCCTTTATTATTTAATGTGTCTTAGAAATTAATGTTATTCATACAGATTCTTTTGAAGATTTGACTGGAATAGATAATTCGTTTAAAGTTTGATACTTTGGAATATGTTTATTATAGCAGTACCTCCGCGGATAATGCATTTTGATATTTACCGGGGTTGATATCTTAAGTGATGTAAAAAGAGGGTCTTCTTTTTTGCAGTATGATTTAGGTAAGATTATTCAGGTGATAAGACATTACCAATATTAAATTTTATAAAGTATTTTGTGCATAACAATTCATTATATACTTCATTACTAAATAAAGTACTGCAAAATATATTTTACATACAGAGTATATATTACATACACACTCTGTATGGCACGTGCAAATTTTTCTGTATACGCTGTCGCTCTGGCCTTCGTGGTAATGAGATGGTTCACTCCCTTGCAAAATCTTCAACTCTTTTGAATGATATCATTATTACCACTCCCTTTTCAGAAAGAATCATCAGAAATTTTGTTTAGAAAAAATTCAAAGGAAACGGACAAGACGAATGAGATAATGAAAGTGTATAATACAAGTTTCGAATTCTTGGTTACGGTCAGACATTTATTGGGTTTGATTGAAAGATTATACAATACGTAAATAGTTTCTTCAAAGTGGATGTACAATGTAGCATAGAAAACTAAAAGACGAGCAGATATTAATCCGTATATTTGGGAATGCTCAATCACATTGGCACTGAGAAGAGAGTTCTTCAGTAATATCCCTTTCTATAAACAATAAACTTTATTTACAACCCCAAAATATAGTGCTGGTATACAAAGATTGACATTTATTACCAAGGCACACGATATTATTATTACATATGCAACGATGTGGACTATCAAATCCTAACATCCTTTTTGCTATACAATGCTTTGTTTTTTTGAAAGAATCTATCTTACTCAGTTTTTCGTGCTCATATTATGGAATTTTTTTAAACTGTGGTAAAAGTTACTCTTTTTGTGTGCGTGCTGATGCTACGTGTATTTTTTATAGTGGTAACATTATTTGTAAATGTAGTTATTTTTTATGTTTCAAATGTCTAATCTGGCGTTTTGGTGGTGCCAAACGCATCCCCCAGTGTCCAACTTTATTTTACGTTTTCTTGGTCAAATAGCTTTTTGTCTTTGCTTCATGCTTGGAGTGACAGATTTTTAAAGAAGCAGACCTTAATTTTTATCAGTAGTTAGTAATTTTAATAGCATACTAACTATTTCCAAGCACATGAAGGATCACTGTTCTTAAGTTATGAGGCTTTAGCAGGTGAAGGTTTTGGGTAAAGGAGAACCGCAATAACTTTTTCACAAATAGAGAATACGACGAGTTCTAGAAGCAAGAGAACAAAAAATTTAAAAAAAGTTAATGTGATTATGGAAACGATGGTAAATCATATACTCTCTAATCTGTTTAGGTGAGATACCTTACCAAAGTGTTTTTGACTGTCAAAGTGCAATGTGAGGATTTTCCTATAACCTGAGAATACACATACCAGCGGAGCTTCTCGAAAACGAAAACCGGAAATTTAATACTAATGGTAATTAGCAGCAACAGTTACGTTAACAACTGTTTTCGAACCCCACTAAGTCACAGCCGTTTGGACTTGCCATCTGTATACCAAGTAAGTTGACGTGAAATTTATGTAACAGAATATCTTTTCAATAAGTTAATAAACGATGGTAAATCATATACTATCTATAGATTATTCTTTATAAATCTCTATAAATTATATGATGGCAAATCATATAATCTATTATATGTATAAGTTAATAACTGAAAAAAAGGGCTATGACATCGTCAATTACAATCTTCTATGCTATCTGGATCCTGTTTGGAATGGTGCTGGGCCAAACGTTTAAGCACTTGCTTTGCTGCCCAAAGAATTTAATCAATCACAATATGCCCTATTTTTTAACTCATGTTTTTCGTACCCCATTAAGATTCCACAACAATAAACATGCAATTAATCATCAAGGCTGTATTTATAAAATTGAAAGCCCATAACAAAACCTCTTATAAAAGCCATTCCTCCTCTTATTCTTTTCAGTAGTAGATATCACTGATGCAAATTATAAAAAATATTTCGTGAGATAGCTTAATAATTTAATAACCACATCAAATTATTTAAACTAAAGGTACATTGTATCTTTATATAAGGTTTTCCTTTATCGTTTTATTTATTATGAGCTGAATAAAATATAAGCTTATACATTTTAAACAAGATCCTGTTATTGTCCTGGGAAAAACTGGGATTAAGAGAAAGGCCTGAAGAATTCTTACTAATTTTATTTAAAATCTGTTGCTGTTGTCGTTCTATATGGACGGGATCTTACAATTTAATGTATATATCGGGAATAGCTTGAAACCTTTTGATCGCTTAGCAGTCTCTTCTCCGAAAATATTGCCGGGGTGCATCCCAGGGAAAACCGACTTAAGGGACCGAACGGAAAGGGAAGTTCTGTTCCAGTTTTTATGAATAACACCCCAGAGAGCAGATCTGACAGTTTCCTATATCCATTCTTTATCATCAGCCTCTTGAAAGCCTTTCGAATAGACAGTACTTAAAATGCCGCTTTGCAACAAAGGTATTCTATACTTATAAACATTCAAGTCTTCTTTGGGATTCGAACTCAGGCCCACGCTTTGGCAAACAGCGTTTCTACTACCATGCCAAAATGACGGTTATAACAAATTTTAATTAATAAAATTGGGCAGATAAAAACAATACAATTAAACTACTTATCAAGTTAATGATCAAATATATAACTCCGGAAATGTTTTAACATTTACGTAAAATCATGATCTCCAAATGTGATGCCAATAACAGACACTGGTTGTGGGAGTTAATTTTAGTTTAGAAGTCGAAGCTTCTTAAAAGATATCTTTTGCCAATGAGAGTGTAAGACAATGCTCATGTGTCTGATTTTTGAAGAAAGACACAAATCTTACGAAATGTCGTACTGAAAATGAAGATCAAAGACAAATGCTACGCTTTACTTTATGTAAATAAGACAATGATAACTTCGCGATTTTTATTTTTCCGATTTTTCAAAGTTACGAAAACAGCACTTTTTCAGCTAAATATTATAATAATATAAATCCTTAGAAAAGTCATTGCATAGAAGCCCCGATTTAGCATCAAACGACTGTTAATGATTTCTTCACTATTATTAAGTAGCTAAATATTATAAAGCGATAAAATGTTTTAAGTGACTCAGTTTTTTTACTGATCAGCAGAGTTCTATCATCATTCGAAAAATACAAATATATTTTTGCATGCGTGGAAATAAATCAGATAAAATCATACCTATCTCCAAATCGAATGTTTTTCATCAAAGTAGTTTCTAACATCAGAAACTATTACAATATTCTCTTATTCATTTACGGTGTGTCTGAAAATGTAATATATATAATAAATGTCTTCATAAAATTAATGTTTTTGAACGCTATTTTTTATCCGGCACGAATACTTCTTTACCTATATTAAAATAAAATGATTGATATCTTTCAAGATGAGTAACGAATCCACTGAACATCCTTCATAAAATGAGAAAGAATATTGTATTCCGAATCAATATAATACAGGATATGGACAAACGTGCAAGGTTTTATCTTCCTAAAAAGCAGCGTGAGTTCAGCAGTTTCGCTACGTTTAGCATTTTTGCACGCAAAGGTAATAAAAAAGTATTTTCTAGAAAACTTCATTGCCCTCAGTTTGACATGTGTGTGTGCTAAGAATCGTTTTCTGTATTTATTATTTTATTCCAAATTGTAATGTTTAATTTTTAGAATTTGGCAACTAGTTTTCAGATATATTAAAAACATTGTGTAAGCTCTTCGATAAAAGTATTTTATTTTTACTGCTGTACGTAAACATCTGTAAATAAATGTATTTAATTTATTGGATTACGTTAACTTTGTATGTTGCTATTCAACGCTGTGAATATTAATAAAGCTATTTATCTTCAGTCTGATTGAAGATTTCGAAATTTTATGTTTAATGCATCTCAGCACCTTATCGAATCTTACACAGACAGTTTCAGAATTTGTAAGGCTTGAGGAAAAAACTTGTTCTGTTGTAAAGGATTTTTAATTTTGCACGTAACTGCATATTTCTTCACAGTTACAGGATTAATCTAAGGAGAAATATTACATCGTTTCTCCTTTTTCATTAAGCAATTTTATATCCTTGAAATGGTTTGAAGATTTTATTATTTCTGAAATTTGACGAATGATTTGCTCTCAGCTTCATTTGTTATTATTTTATAGGATGCATTTTATTTTTTGAAATGTCTGTTAGATGAAACTTTATTTATTTCATGGTCTATCATTTTACGCTTTATCTTCTTTTAATATTCCTTAATGGCAGCATAGCATTAAATTGCATTTCTAATATATTTTCAAAATCGAGTATTTTATTTGCGTACATTATTTTTAATAATACTAGCGCTCGAGACAAGCCGCCTAAAACGTATATTATAAAAATATATAATCATAAGTTACTATAATGTAATTTCATAAAAATATTTGATGATTTTTAATGACTCAACTTGAAATGTTTTAATTAGATATATTATGAATTAAACGCATATATACTGAAATCAATCAAATTACAAAATTAAAAAAAATATTATTAAGAATTGTGTTCATTGTTTCCAAATCGCTCAATTTGTTAACAAATAACAGGCAGATTAAATGTTAAAGCTAAATATCTTAAGCTTTGTCAAATATAAACACGCTGGAAGATAAAAATGCTATTTCGTTTTCAGTTGGGACAATGCATGGCTTTTAAATAGCCTGAGCGCTGGATTTCAAATGACATGTAGTTTGTATTTTATGCGTACGTTTCTATATTTACTTAATATTATTTGCCCACTAATGATTATTTTTAGTTTTGTTTCTTGAAAGTGGCAACAAAACAACTTTCAGTATGAGCAAAAAAAAGTATGTGCTTGTAGTAGGCTTATTAAAGAATGTTTTTTATTTACATGTGTGATATTGCATTTAAGACACAAACCTATTTTCAAACATAAATTGATACTTTGAAATATATTTATTAGTCTCTAAAGCCCGTTATACACTGGTACTGTAATAATTTATTTTGACAAGTAAACAAATACTGAGTTTATTGATTAAACATGAAAGATGAACATCTTACACTTTGCCGCATGGCAGCACACTGCCACGCGGAAGATAAAAATGTTTATTTCGAGCAAAAGCCATGTACTTCTTTAAAACTGGTCAGTTTGTTAATAAAAAATTTATTAAATTCACACAAAATGCGATATAAATAAAAAAAATCAGTAAAAAGAAATCTGTTAGGTTTCAGATTTTAACGGTGACCCAAAAGGGTTTACTAAGGTTTTTTACGCTCTCCCTGAGCTCGCAGTCTACCACTCTGCTATTACACTTATCCTACTAAGCCATTTTTTTCTCTTTTTAGCTTTATTATGAAGCATAATTTTCTTTGTACTTACGCCATACACAACTTAACACCAAAATTACAACAATTTTAAAAGTAGTAATAGCAGTATACGTTTAAAATTCTCGATGCAGCGTTAAGTTTTGGCAAATATTTTTGCTCTTTTCAGTCTTTTTCATGTTCTTCGCGCTTATGCCACATAAATTCGATTCAGCAGCAAAATCACAAAATATTTAAAAGCAGCATGTCTTTAGAATTTTCGATAGACAGTCAGTCGTTCGTGCTGGAGATAAAAGAGTTTCATTCCGTGCAGTGTTGCCACGGCTCGCTTTGAAATCGTTGAGTTTGTTAACGAAAAATCCGATAAAGTTTACGGAATAAGAAATAGATAAAAAAACGAATTCGAAATTCAAAATTTGAGCTTCCAGGTACCCATATTCGGTAGGAGGACTACGTTATTCAAAACTGGATGGCTCTAGAAACCGTTATTTTATATTCATGCAGATTCTTCCTTATTTAAATTCTTTAAATATAATACAGGACGGTAATACTTTGTGGCAACAGTTTGAAAAGTGATATGCCGCTTATAGCGATTCAATTCAAAATACCGTTTCGAGAGGGATATCTCAATCGTGGCACTAACGCTCCTTTGGGGTTAACAAAAAAATAAAAAATTCGGATTTTTAGGTGCTCATATTTTGGGGAGGACGATGTGTGTTAAAAATTTGGTGGCTCTAGATTTAATTTTTTTTCACAGTGCGAGGAATATACATACACATACATAAAGATTATTCATTATTTAAGAAGAGAGATGTATGAAAGTATTAAATAAAACCTTTTTTGAAGCTTTTACTGGATATTGCACTTTGTTTATACTTTTTTGGTTACTTTTATCCTATTTTACTATTTCTTTTTTTCTTTCAAAATTTTTAAATTCTGATTTTTACCTTACCGATAGTTGTATAGTAGTTGATTTTTGCTTTACACTCAAACACTATGCCAGTGATCTCAAATTGGTGGACCGCGGGCCACACGTGGCCACTGAAACGATTTTATGCGGTCCGCAAATATGTTTCAATTATATACTTCTTACAAAAGTTTCAAGATCTTAATTATTTGAAGTCAGAATTTACATTACTTTCATTACCATAAAAAATGAACATGATTAACGCACCAGAAAATCTATAAATGGAGCTTATTAATTTGCAATGCGATATAAATTTTATTCAAATGCTTGAAGATACGTATTTTGTTAACTTTTATTCGTTCTTAGATGCACTGATTATTTTATTAACTTTCATTATCACTTTATTCCTACATATTTTACTAATATTCATAATCTGATAATTTCAGATTACAATCTAACCTCTCAAAGAAAAATTTAGAATAAATAAATTAAAAAACAGAGAAAACAATATTTTGCTTTTCTTTTTAAAGAAAAATTATATCCACTGCTGCCAACTCATGTAAGTATATCTTTACTATATTGAAAAAAAAATTAAATTCAGCTAAAAAATATCAGTTTTAAAGGTTCCGTTTATTCTTGCATTTCCTTTTTGAACACAAAATAGTATAAACAGAAGAATATTAAAAGATTATAAAAGTTATATTACTTTTTGAAAACAAATGGTATAAATATATAATAGTGGTATTTTATTTTCCATATGCAAGTAATTCAAATTAAAAAAATTAAGGCATTCAGACAATATTTTTCATTTGATAACGAAGATATATTTCCAAATGTTTAAATAAAGCACATAACGTTTTATATATTTCGCTTATTTTTTCCTGTTTAATATATGCAAAACTATAAGTTATATTATTTATACTACAAATACAGTATCTCCGTAGAGTTTAAAATTCCTAATTTCTAATATAAATTGGTAAATTATAGTATAAACTGAAAGTATATTAACTAAATGTTTGAAAATATGTTACAATAAAAGTAATTACATTTATTTCAGGATTTGTTATTTAAGTTGCAACATTTGTCTATTCTGATTGAGATAAGATTTAAAATAACTGTATGTAAAGTATGGGTAGGGAGTGAACATTTGCATAGCTTTAAGAAAAGTAAGGTTATATCATCAAGTATATATTAAGGATTTTCGTTACAGCATTTCCTTTTGTTTTGATGGAAAATGAGTATACATTTCAAGTAGAGCTTAACCGCATTTCTTACGAATCCGGTATATAAACAAATTCCATTTCATAAAAGAATATCTGACTTTTGAACCGATGAGAAATCCTTCCCTCCAGGAAAAAGCATGTAATCGCTAGTATTTCTGAATGAAACTAAATTATGCTACGAATCAAACAGAAGCAGAAGCAAGAAAAGTTAATACCTGAAACAAAGACAAGCACAAAAACACAAAATCATGTTGGTTCGAAGTACATTAGCTTTATCTTTCAAAAGAAGGGCAAATAATAAGAGCTCTTGTTTCAGTTCAAATTAAGAAATATTCCGCATATAATTTACCCAAATATAAGTGTAAAAGAAAACAGAAAAAGTGACTTACTTCTTATAGCCCATGGCTCTAGTGCCCTTACTCCTCGTAGCCACCTTAACAGGGAGAAAGTACAATCGCTAGAAATGTTAACATCTGAACTTAGCCCCATAACCAAAGGCATCAAATGACGTAATCCTTTGGACATCATCTCTTGCATCTTTAATTTCATTGACCTCAACGAATCAACAATCATTTGCTCTTGACTGATGGCTTCTGTGATAACTTCGCTGCTGATGTTGGACGGCGTGGGTAAAATTGATATAGTTGTTGCATATTTATCCATTTCTGTAGTAACTTCAGTGTCCCTAAGTTCCGTTTGGTTGGTATAAATATCCAAAGTAAGGCTGGTCTGAGGCTCTTGATCAGCATAAAATGTGACATTTTCAGTAAGTTCTTTAACTGATTTTATAGTTGTTGAATTGTGCTGCACTGTTGTTGCTGTAGGCTTGTTGTTATTATTATATTGTAAACTTGTTGTAATAACTGTTGTAGGTTTACCGTAATGAGAAAATAATTTTTTACTTTTTGGTACGCTGGTTGTGCTCCTAGGTTCAGCATTAGTAGCAACAGACAGTTTTTGATCATCTTGAACTTTTTTACTTGTACTTTTGGGTGTAGTTGATCTAAATCTGATATTAGGAGCTTTTATAATTTCAGTTACTTTGCTTGAAAGTGTTGTTGTACTAGATGTACTATACGATTTGTACGGTTTAGTGACTGGCTTAAGATTCATGTATAAACCTTTGCTGGTAGCATTTGGTAAACTTTCATACAGTTGGAAACTACCTATACCACTTTTCGTAGGCTGTAAGCTAGAACTGAAATCCTTTTTCACATTTTCAGTTGTAGGTCGAGCTTTAAATCCATAATTTTCTGTCAGATAATACGTTACTTTTGGCACAGCTGAACTAGCAGGTTGTGGTACACTATCCATAGCTCCAGTTCTAAAGTTAAAAACTAATTTTCTGTTGGCACTTTCAGTAGTACTGGTTGCTTCATCTTTTGCCGTGTTTCTTGTTACTGGCTGGAAGAGAAACTTATGACTAGTAAATGGAGGCTTTTCAGAAGTCGAAGGTGTCGTATGCTGTCTCATTGTAAAATTTCTCCTTCCGAAAACTCTGTTTGTCAAATGCAAAGTATTAACATTAGTCGAAGAACTTACAGGATTTTGTTTCATACTTTGTTGAGTTCTCTGTGTCACCGATCTAGCAGGGACGATCGTGGGAGTAATTTGCCTTTGAGAAGGTTTTGTTGCAGGAATATACAATGATCGTTCTGTTGTGAACTGGTTCTGAAATCTGTTTGAAATAGTAGTGCTAATTTCTTCAGGGGTTATGATGTGCTGTGGGCCTCTGAAATATTGTTTTGGTACTTCAGTTTTACTTGATTCAATTCTATCATGTGACTGGATAACGCTTGTTTGTAGTTCTTGTTCTGTGATTCCGAAACTATTTATTTGTTCTCTTTTATGATCAGAGTTACTCGGGGATATCAAGCTGCTATCTGGGACTCTTGTGGCGATTTCCTTGGGTTTCAAATAAAGAGACGACAGACTTTTATTTTTGTAACTATTTGGAGTATAAGAAGTGGAAGTGGTGGTACTTGGTGTAGACTGAATATTACTTCTGAATGCTTCAACGGCAGCATATTTTAAATTTTGAGCCCATTTTGACTGTGGGTTGGCTTGTAATATATACTGGTTATTACTTGGTCTTTCCGTAGTCGTGCGTTTTTGGCCATATTTTCCCTTATGTTGTATTACAGGAATTCTGATTTCATCCGAATTCCATTTGGGAATATTCGTAATAATGTATTTAGGAGACTGAGTACTTTTTCTAGTAGGGTTTAAATTTCTAACCGTAGCTGTGGTAGGTTTATGAGAATTCGTAGCCTGCTCAGATTTAGAAACTTGAATTTTGGTTCGAGAATTATATTCTTTGATTTCCATTGGATTTTCCGTTGTAACTTTTGCATCTGCAGATAATGAATGAGCTTGAAGATTAGTTAAATTTTTCACCCTTGTCTGGTGGTTATTATAAATATCTTGAGGTTTAGAGGAAAAGGGCTGCAACATCAAATTAGAAGCATCATCAATACTATCTAAATTATCAAATTTGGTATCAGGTTGATTTTCATTAACAGAATTATGTGCTTTACTCTTATCCTTAGAATGATCTTTAATAGACAACGATGCTACCGATTCTTGTCCTTGGTAATTATTACTACTGTAACTAAAGACAGGTCGCTGATCAGTGCTGACTGATTTTGGTGAAGACGAAGCCATGACTGGTGAGCGGTGAATTTCATGTGCATTCATTTCACGGAAATCCCAGTATTTCTTAATATTTACCGATCTGTTTAAATTCTGACCTACAACAGTAGGGACGATTCTTAATTTCCCTGAAATTATTAAATCTTTAGGAAGAACACTCTCTGACTTTTTTGATTCAAGGGGATTAGAATTTTTATTTTTGCGTGGGTTTTGTTCGCTGCTGATATCAGGTTTAGGCCTAGATGAATTTATCTGTTTTTTATGCTGAACTTTCTTAACGTTCTGAGGAAATCTGCTGTCTCCACGTAACGCAATGTTTTCCACAAATTCTGTTTCAAAAGGAGAATCTACTTCTGAAACAGAGGCTGAGTGTACGCTGATTGGATACCTGTGGCTCAAATCCATACTTTTTACAGTCTCGTGTGTTATTTCAGGCTGGAAATGGTCATTACCCGAAAATTCAATCACCGCTGGATTTTTAGATGGCTTGCTAGAAAATCTTTGGGGAATTATTCTTTGATCTGAAAGCATAAGCTGAGGAATAGTTGTTTGTTTCAACACTTCATGAGAGTGTTCTGCACTCTTCAGACTATGAATAGGATTCTGTGATAAGTACACTACAGTAGGAATCTTTGGTTGAACTCTTGTATTCAAACTAGGAACTGGTATATGATGATATACCTCAATCACACGATTTTTTGGTGGATGACTTTTCCTTCCAGGAGTACGAAGAATATGACCTGTGTCTGACGAAGGCAAGATATCAGGCGAGCCAGGGTAAGGTCTCGGAGCAGAAATGGCAGGAATCATATGATGAGGTATAACTGGACGCTGTCTTCCCATATTTATTGCATGAGGTGGTCGTTCTATAATCCTGTCCGTTCTTGGTAAGTGGGGATGCCTTTGCATTACAAATTGTGAACCTATGACGTCTTGAGGCCTATGATTAATATGCCTGAGGCCTCTTGGATCATTTGGTACATATGGAAGTACAGGACCTTGTGGAAGAGCAAATGCTTGATGGTACTGCTGCGAACGAGGCTGAAATATATTTGATACGGCAACTGATTGGAAACCTTGATGCTGTAAATTTCTTGGCCTTATTTGAGGATGTTGATCAGGAACAGGCAAAGCATACTCTCTAACCGGCTGTCTGCCTGATTCAAAAGGTCGTACTAATTCTCTGATTGTTCGCTCTTTTACGTTTTTAGCTTTTGCATAAATGGATGAAATTTGTGGATTTAAAATCGATTTCAGTTGTTTGGAGATAGACGTATTTGCGATTGATGTCCTTTTTACACTTTCTCCCAAAAGCATAAATGCAATCAGCATACAAAAAAGAAAAGTATTCTTCATTGTAAATCTGAGCTTTCTGTTAGTCTGCCGAAATGTAAAAGATATTTTTTGTCTTGTATCCGATACTTTTTTTTTGTTACAAC
Source organism: Stegodyphus mimosarum (assembly GCA_000611955.2). Taxonomy (NCBI): domain Eukaryota; kingdom Metazoa; phylum Arthropoda; class Arachnida; order Araneae; family Eresidae; genus Stegodyphus; species Stegodyphus mimosarum. Next base: position 252,547 of record KK120026.1, on the reverse strand, counting down.
ATACTGTTCCAATTGAATAAAGTTACAGAGCTGCACCTGAAATTAAAAGAAATTCTATATTGTAAATTAATTAAATAAATTTCAGTGTTATAAAATAAAAAATATAAAAATTTATAAAGTAAGTATTGAATAAGGATAAAACTCACTAAATATTTTGCAACCATCTCTACTTTGCAACTATTTTTCTAGTAATTGTTTATCTATATTATTTCAAGTGCTTGAAAGATAAACCTTAAGAAAAGCACCTAAACTAAAATGTGTGAATGTTTTGCTTAAAAAACATCAGAATATATTATTATTAGTAAATAAGAAAGAAGCTTATTAAATTTTTATTGATTAAATGTCTGTTCCTGCTTTAGCAATTAAAATTATCTGAATAATTTTTCTTCTGTGTCTTATTATTTAATATTATGAGTAATATTTGTTAAGAACACTTTTGATCCACAAATGTTCCTCTAAATATGTAGGCCTGTTTGCGTTTTCCACGAACACATTTTTGCATAATTTAATTGACAGACATGAGAAAATGATCGAAGCTTTTGTATATTTATTTTATGTAGAAAAGGTATATATGTCTTATTTGGTTTATTTGATTATGTAAAGCTCGCAGAGATTATCTGCCTAAGGGGAGGGATTCCTTCATGAAGAACTTTCAAAGTGAATTGGCTCGTATCCACGAGTACGCACACTTATAAAGTGTTCACATGCGTACGTACGTTAATATAAAATTATGTTTCCTTAGTATTTGAAGTTTTTCCAGAGGAAAAAAAACATAATAAACAACTATTTCTTCATCGTGATTCGAACTACGTACCTTTCGATACTAACCTGACGTGATACCAGTTACACCACCAGAACACGCACGGGAAAAGCACACGGGAAAGAGGGTAAACAAGTAAGATGATTGACTGTATATGATAAAATGAATTAGGGTAAACAGCAATGCTAAAACTAGATTCACTGCAGGTATTTAAAATATCAAGGAAAAAGAGGGAACTTTTAGATTGAATTTCAAAAGTGAACTGGATGACTGGATTGAGGGAACGTAAGACATATAAATTCTTGGTTAAATTTTCTTTATTACAACCAAAAAGCGGGAATGTGTCATTAACGATGCAAATTCAGAGCCCAAAAAGCAGTTCTTCGAATATTTTAACCTTAATGTAATGTATATAAATGTCAATAAGTATTAGACTGAGGTTGATTACTCGTAGTCCTTGATTTAGACGATAATAATTATTTTGGAAGGTAAATGATTTGACTCAAAGAAACCTTAGTAAAAAGACTGACTCTTGAATTTCAGTACGTACGAAAAAGAATCTTCAAAGTCTGGTTTCAAGACATTTTAATGCTCCTCCAACTGGAACATTGGTAAACAGTGATTTAACATCATACGCCATGACTGAGCGCTGTGGAGTAATATCGCTTAAGTTTATCGGCGACTTCAAAAGAATTTTTTACTGTGTAAATATTGCTAGAACGTAAGGGGAAAAGTCTAGAAACCAAATATTTGGCTAATGTTTATGATGCTGCTTCTAAGCTAGAAACTGTGGGGCAAAAAACTATCCAATTTTATGCACTTTTGGAAGAGAATGAAACTTAGCACAGTTGGAATAGCATAGGTGGAATGAGTGATTATTTTAAACTGTGTTAGGTTGAGTAAGAGGAATAACAGCTGTTTTAATAGAAATAAATCCAAGAAGATATAAGCAAAGAAAGCCCATACGTTCTTACTGTGTTCATTTAAGGTGCAAAAATGATTTAAAATTATATATATTTATAGATATTAAAAAGGTAAATTTATATAAGAAAATGTTTAAGATATGTTAGTAACATAAAAACTGTATAAATACGTTATGCAAATATTATCCTTAAAGTCTTATCATCATATTAAATTAATTAATTTAGAATATTAAAGAGTATCTCATGGACGAATATTCTATATTTTAGTATAAGAACTGACCGATGACATATCAGTCAGTGTGCAATTACTATAAACCTCGTTTTATCTGTTAACGCGAGATTGTTTAGCACGAATTATGAACTGTTCTTTAGTCTTTAGTTTCATTGAACAGGAACTTTCAAAGTCCTATGGATGGCTCTGTTAGTTTTCAGAACGTGATAACTAACGTTAAGTTGCAAGCAGTGAGAGAGTTGAGTCATGGCCAAGAGAGAGCAGATGGGTATAGATCTATCTATCTGCAAATGGAAAATCCTAGGAGTGGGCTGTGATGCACTGAAGAAGAGCAAATTCCTGAAGAGTATGTTAATTGCCAAATCTACCCTATCCATAATACTTAAAGATCGGGAAAAAATTCTTAATGTTGATGAATTGGGTTCTGGGAACAAATCCAAACTACTTATAGTGTTAAATGAGAAAATGTCGAAACTTTACTTCAAGATTGAATATTATGCGCGATTCCAGTGTACCTTTAAGTGGACCTATAATTCAGCCCGAAACAAACAAGACTGCAAACAATGTAGACACTCAAAATTTAAGTTGTTCCTCTGGTTTACTGTACTGGTTCCAAAAAAGACACTAATTTCTTCATTAGTGATTTGTGGTGAGGAAAATAAAGTTGAAGAATATGGAGAAAACAACTAGTGGCATGAATTTGATTAAGTGATAAAAAGAAATGTGGGGACCGGTGTTCATAATATGGACGAACTTGGACGTTTTTTGAAATTTTTTATCAAGTCGTACCCTTGGAATAATAAGTGATAACTGTCATGGTGGAGCACGCAGCAAGCAATGTTTAACTGTTATCCTACATGTAATGCAGACAGTGATAAGTATGGTCCTTGGGTGGTCAGTAAATCCGAGAAACCCTGCTGTTTTAAGAACATAAACAGTACTGTATCTTTCTCTCACCATAAGAACTTAAATCTCTCACCATAAGTAAGCTTGGATATCTCACCATAAAACTTGGATCTCTCACCCTAAGAAAGCTTGCATCTCTCACCATAAGAAAGCTTGTTACTCCCATCCTAAGAAAGCTTGGACCAACAGCGCATCATTTCGTAAATGGCTTCTTAGTTTTAATAGTCGAATGGTGACTTAGAATAACATGTTTTGATAACTCTGGACATGTATACAGTCCATAACATACATGATCTGAAATTAATCAATATAAAGGATCACCCCCCCCCAAATGCGCGAAGTCGTCTTCAACCGGACCAAGATATTATTGCTCTTACGAAGATGCCATATCGCAAGCGACTTGTGAGAGCTGCAGTCCGCATTGATGAAAGTGAGACGGAAATGCCATCTTAGAGTATGCTTAATGCAACAAATGCGATCGCCGCATTCCTGAAATCTGTGTCATCACAACACATAGAGAATCGTTTTAAGTTAACCTTGTTGACGAGTTAGGTAGTGACAACTATACCACTTCAACTGATGAATGGAATATTCTATAAGATGCTTCAAATTTTGGTGTTAGTTTCGAAGAATATTTTAGTGTAGATGACGATGCTGCCGTATGTGCTTCAGTGGAATCTGATTCACAAGCAGTTGTATCTGATGTGCAAGGAATGACATCAGAATGTGTGACGAGGACAACATCATTCCACCATCCGCCAAGAAGTTATACGCCTTGGACACTTTAGAATTGACCGCTAGCTTTACGGAAGCCATAAGCACAACTGGTCCTGAAGTTACTAGGCATTTTCATTAACGTCTGCGACAACGCAATATTTAGGAATTTATCACCGGAAAATGATCAGGGAGTACATTTTTTCAAGTAACTATATAGTAATAAATGTTGTACTGTAATGTTTTCTATAATGACATACATAACATACTGTAGTATGTTTACACCTACACACTGTAAATGGTCAATGTGTAGAAAACCTATTCCAAAAATAAGGTCTCCAGAGTTAACATGAATTTTTTTTAACACGAACTCTTGATGTTTCGGTCCCTTGGTATTCCTGTTAACGAGGGTTAAACTCTAAAAAGTTTGGTTCTAAAGTTTGGTTTATTTCCTCGATGTATTAAAACTATGCACCTGGTTGCTAACTGCAATGATTTTGGGAATACATAATGTGAAAGTGGGTTTTCACGTATCTGGCCATTTGATAAGAAAATACATGATATTCTATCAAAAGAATTTTTATTTTATTATTTTTTGTTATCTTGTAAGTTGTAAATGATATGATAGAAACATAAAACGCGTTTTAATGGTGTATGCTGTTCTGCTAATAGAAGATACTGTGTATTAGAATTATTTCAGATATTTCCAGAAAATTAGGAGGAAAACAGAACCAGAGAGATTAATGGATTAAACAAAAAGAAACAGAAACATTTTGTCTTGTTATATGTTTAGAACCATGTTCACATAATGGACAAGATATATTGTTCACAATATGAACAAGTTCACACTATAACAAGATCATAATATGTATATCACAGTATGCTAAAAATCTTACAATTTAATTAATTTTTCGATCTAGAGAAGGATTTTTATGTTTTAAAACGTTCATAATTAAACGTTTCACAGACCATAGCCTATAAAAATTGAATATTGAACAAAACAGAAATCGAGAAAACTATATACTAAAGTTTTTTAGACTAATTCGAATTAAACAAGGGTGCATATATTTCAAATTATTCTAAGTTTTACTTTGCTTTGTATTATTATTGAAGCATTTTAACAGAAATAAGAAAAAGAATAAAGTCGTAATTAAATAAAATTTGAAAGGAGGTCACTAAACTATGAAAGAAAGTCAGAACTCGTAAAATGAGGAAGGAAAAATATTTTTTAGTTATATCTCATTTAAAGAACACATATATTAGATTTTTTATTATGCAAAACAAACAGAAGAAAGTTGTTTATGTATGGTAAAAAACTATTTTCATTTGAAAATACTAGAGGAATCAGAAAAAGTATTAACTACTATGAAACACTTTAAATATTACCTAAAACAGTTTAGAATGTAAAATTATCTGGCCTAAAAGTAAAACAATAGAATAAATGTAACATGAGAAAAACAAAGAGTCTCAAACACGATTATAGATAATAAAGAGAACGTAATTGTAAATGTCTTGCGTATGGCTTACTTTAAGTTATGTGAGAATTATTCATTCCAGCAGTAATGAATACATTAATTTACGAAAATAAACAGCAATTTTTTCATCTTTCTCAAATTCATTAGAATGTTCTTGTGTTTTATTAAACTATACAATATACATTTTTGAAAAATATTAACACAAGAAGGTCTAGAATTGTAGTGCAATTAATGCCTTTACTTACACAAATAGAAAATGAAAACTTTGCATCTACTATAAGATGATTAAACATTAGTTATAGTTAATATAGATCAAGTATTAGTTAGTTATTATATTATATGAATGCGTAGATTAACTAGAAAATGCTAATGTTGTATTTAAAAATGAACCGAAATTTGACTAAGAGGATTAATTTTTGAGTATTTTTTTCTTTTCTTGACAAAAACCACGCGATGAATTTCTAGAGATTATTACGCGTCTAGATTGTGAAACGTAAAAATCCAATCACAGGAATTCTTTTCAAATAGCCATATACTTGCTATATTGATTGCAAACACCGAAGTTATAGGTCATTTATCCATGTCAGACAAAGATACACCCTCAAGGAGTGGGTAGGACACAAACAAAGAGCCGAACTCTAGGCCGGTTCGAAACTTCCACCTTGGCGGTCGGACTAGCAAACAATCTCTGGCTAATCACTAGTTTCCGATAACAGTCTAAGATTACAATTATGGAGAATCCAACCCCAGACCTTCCTTCCAGTTTACTACATAGATGTGCTAACCAATAAGTCGCAATTCATGTTATTGTGAAGTAATTAGATTTTTTGATGTTGGAAACGCGAAAAATATGCAGCGTCCTCGCCAGGATTCGAACTCTGGACCTCCCGAATATGCATCCTTTTATATGTGTCAAATAGGCTTCCAATTACACTCCGAAGGCATGCGGAAAGCAGGTAAAAATACCTTATATAATATCCGTTTTAAGGGCGACTGGGAATTAGGAGAACCAATCGCCAAATCCCGGTGGTGAAGAATTATCGTTCATCACCTTTTAGTTCGGGCGCCACTTCTAGAGTCATTAGAATTTTCTGAAGCAGGAGACTGGAAAAATGAGCATTGCCATCACCGGGACTCTCCGGACCTCCCGAATACGCATCGAGTATGTTTCCAATTACACCACGAAGGCATGCGGAAAGGAGGGAAAAAATTCTTTCTAAGATAAATGTTACATTTCTGTTCATTCTTATTAATTATTTAATATGAAGACAGTTGAATTTTTTACCATTTTCGTAATGAAACCTGAACGCAATGTACAATAACGTTGAAATTGTGTACATTCTATTTTAAAGTAACCGAGTTAACACTAAAGTTTTATAAAGCAGGACTCATTAAACTGATTAAATTTACTTAAAATGTTCGGTTTAGTAGTAAACTTAAGGTTCTAATTTGTTTGTTTTCATATTTTGCTTTTGTAGCTAATGTTTTTATATTTTTATATATGTTTAAAAAATTTGCAATTTTAAGATATTTGCTCATAAATAATTTCAGGGGAATTAGATAGTTATATGTAATTATGTCTAAAGAATGTTAGATATAAAATAATAATATATTTTGTAATAAATGTTCATATTAAACTACTTCTTACAAGAGTTTTGTGCAATGATTAAGATTAAAAATTTGTCCTTCTTTATAATGGACAGCTTGGGAATTTACTTGTTTCAAAACCAGTGGAATAAGGGTATTGTATTGTACATTTCTTTTGCTCCCGGCGCCAAAATACTTAGATATGCTTTCTTATCTAGCATTATTTCTGGGCAATTTCATTTTCACATTTATGATCGAAGGCTTACACTCATACGGAAAAGGATAATTGATACCAATTTTCTTTGCAGGATGAACCTCTACAGAAAAGCTCTGGTTACATATTTATGATAAAAAGTTTGTTGTAACTCTATAAATAATGCCATTTAATGCTCTTAATGGTTGAAGTTTTCTTCTCGTACTAAATTAGAACCGATTATCAATGAGTACTGTTTTAACGATTCTTTTAGTTCGCCAGTAAAGGAATAGACGAACATTAAGTTCAACACGCTCTAAAATCTCCGCAAACAATCTGGCTCCTTTGGACGCTTTTATGGTTTCTCTATTGTGCAGAGTAAATGCAAGCCAGGCGTCCCTTAAAAAAAAGAAAGATAAAAAAAATCCGGAAGGTTTTCAAATTTTAAATTACGCTCAAAGGCGCGTTTGTTTACATTTTGTGTGTTACCTGTACTGATTAAATATCATGTTCTTCTCACTTCAACCATAAAATTCATTTCAAGAGCAATATCCCCAAATAATTTTAAAATGACCATATCTTTAGAATTTCCGATACACAGTCTCGCGCGCTGGAGATAAAAATGTTTTTCTGTACAATGTTGCCATTGCTCGCTTTGAGATCCTTGATTTTGCTAATCAAAAATTCGTTCAAGTTTTACAAAATATGAAATCGATAATAAAAGAAATTCCAAATTTCAAATTTAGGCTTCCAGATGGCTATTTCGAGTGGAAACGTTCAATATTCAAAATTTGATGGCTCTAGGTACCGTCGTTTTATCACAATGCGAGAAACGTATTTACATTCACGCAGATTCTTCATTATTTATTATCTAGAAATATAATACAGGGCGATAATATTGGGTGGCAACAATTTGAAAAGTGAAACAACGCTTTTAGTGAATCAACGCAAAATGCCAAAACGATATTAATAGTCCTTCTGGAAAATTGTCCCTTTGGACTTATAAAAAAAAAAAAAAAATACCACCTTTCCGAAATCAAATCTTTGGAGAGCCCTCGAATGCTTTGCCTTTATCAAAAAATCCAAATCCAATAATTATTCTCATATGAAATGATACTTTACTTAGGTTACTGAAAATACTTAAAGGAATGGTTTGTTGTTTGGTTTACTATACGAAGTAAAAGAAGTATGGTAATCTAAAAAAAATTCGGATATCATATTTCAACGAAAATTTGACCACTCTTGAATCCATTTAATATCCGATAATTTTGCATCACATCGGTACGTACGGACAGAATAAAGGACTCTTATTCCCGAAACAGATTGTAAAGTGGATTTAAAATGTATTCAGAAGAGAGTCTTTTTTCTTAACGTCTGTACGTATGCATGTATCTCGTATAACTCAAAACGAGTAGCAGCAGAACGTTGACATTTTATATACAGGACTGCTATAACATGTAGTTGTGCACTTCTGCTACTCAGCTGGGTGAGTCCAGTTTTTTTTTGTTCTTATATGTTGTTAAATTGTGCATTTTTTGCTTTAAAAGCGATTAAGTTGTTCTTATTTGCTGGTTAACTAAAGCTTTTAGCCTTTAGTTAATCTACATGCAATAGTTGTAGAATTATCAACAATTTAAAGGTTTAAGTGCCGCTAAGTCTAACGAGGCAACCATTTGTTTACATTTGAAACCTTTAGTACAGAGGCTGTTCGCACATTTTTTAGACGATTTTGGCAAGCGTATAAAAATCGTTTGCTGCAAAAGAAGTAATTGTAATTGTACTATGTTTTTAAAAGTCAAAATTATCGTCTGTGGCTTGAAAGTTTTGTTTTTATTCAAAATGGCGAATTTAACAAAGCAGTGGTTCGAAGGTACATTAACACTCTTTCCGAAGAGAAATATGCATACTTCGTTATCCAAAGACGATGTGAGAGTCATGGTTTTGTGATATCTAAAGCGTTGATAGGTAATATCATCAACAAGAAAGAAGAAAACGTCAAATTGGAGCCCCAAGTGGGACAAAAATTCCAAACAAGTATCCAAGGAAAAAACGGACATCTTCGACTATTGCAAAGGTACGTTGTTTAATGTTAAAAGAAAACCCCCTAGTCAAAGGACAGTTGCAAAATCATTAAAATACTCGGTGTCCACTGTAAACAAAATGATAAACGTTGATTTAAATCTTAAGAAAGCGAAAAAACGCAATGTGCATCGTCTTCTTCCAAAGCATATCGCTCGACGCAGGACACGCTGCAGAATTCTATATGAGAAACATTTACCCAAAGAAAAATGGAAAACAATTGTCACAATAGATGAAGCATGGGTGTATTTAAATGATTGTAGCAAAAAAAGAGCCATTTATTATCATAAAAGGGGAGAAAAAAATTTAAGTACATGATTCAAAGAATCGAAAGAAAGTTTTTCTAAGAGATTCATGATTGTTGCTGGTTTTTCTTATAATGGCAAATTAAAAATAAAGAGCGTGCAAAAAAATGTCAAGATTAACTCCAAATACTATCAGGAACATATTTTAACGCCAATGTTTCTGAATGAAATAACATCGCTTTACCCACAGTGTCATCCATCTGTGAGACTCCATCAGGACAAAGCTAGCAGTCACACATCAAAATCCACTGTAAATCTCCTAAAAGAAATGGAACAAAAACTGGTATCAAGGCCATACCCTTCACTGATCCCTACTAAATCTCCCGATGTGTCTGTCACCTATGGATTTTTGTGCTTTCGGACTTTTAAAAACTGCATTATCCAAACGTTGTCTTAAAACCCTAACAGGACTCTGGAAAGCTGTTCGGGAGGATGGGATAAAATACCTCTTCTGACACTTCAAAAGGCATTATTATCCTGGAAATTGCGGTGTCGAAAGATAGTTCAGAATAAGGGATGTCAAATAGAACACTTAAAACACAAGAATTTTATGTAATTTAGTTTTGTGAATACAATATACATCGTCTAAAAAATGTGCGAACAGCCTCTGTAGAATGGTGAATTAAGCCAGTTAGTGCACCAACTTCAATGTGTTTTGACGACTGGGACCAAAAGTTAATTTTCAATTTCGTGCACCGAAAATTTTGTCTTCCTGCCTGCTGGCCGAATTGTTCGATTTTGCAAAGAAACTCTAATTTTAATTGTAAAAACAAATTAACTATTTTTAACACTATTTCGTGTTTAATTTTTTATTTGATTTGATTGCTTTTTCTATTTTACAATTTTTAATGAAGTTTGAATTTCTTTCTACCTTGCTACAAAGGGAGAACTGAATTGATTGAATCAGAAATATATGTCCAATGAAATTCGAGGGAAGAAGTTTAAATGACGTACAGAAAAACGGTGTATAATTTAATAGACCATACAAGGAAGTCATATGTTGTCCACATCAGATATTTTCATTATGGCAGAGCATACAAGGACTATCTGCCTAAGGGAAGAGATGCCTTCGTGGAGAGCGTTCTAAGGGAAACTGGCTCTTATACATGTTTCACATGAGGAAAACCACGAAAACCCCCATGCAGCCAGGCGGTTCTCCTGGATTCGAACCTTCGGATCAAACTACCAGTGTTCAGCGAATTTACCATTGGGCCGCTGGTGGGCCTGGAATGGTTTGTGTTTATTTATACAGTTTTTAAAACGTAATGCAGTAATAATGTGTTTTACTTACAGGTACTAGAGATGAGATAGTAAAAAACTTAATTCATATTTATAGGTTTCGAACGGATGCATCAGATGATTTTGGTAAAGATAAAAATATTATTCTCTGTCACACGTACGAATCTAATTCTTTCCTTCTTTTAAATAAATTTTTTAAACCGTTTTCTTTCTATTGTTTTGCTTACTATTAACAAATAACTAAAGGATAAATATTTTGAAATGCAAACATAATTTACAAATCAAATTTCTCAAAATCTACAAAAAAATTTAAGAAAGACTCAGTACCAAATGAAAGAAAATACTATACGAGTTCATTTATGAACGCAGTTAATTACGTATTTAGGATACGGAATATTAAATTTAAAAACAGATTCAAGCCTTATTTGTTACTTCAGTACATAACTAATCATCTGTCTGGAAAATCCTAATTTCTTAATACGGAATAATTTAAGCAGCACATATTCTCAGCGTTTCGAGGAAACTGTTGAGCTAGTTCCAATAATGATCAGATCAAATGTTTGATGCAAATGCTACTCTCTGATACAAATAGTGAGTCCGAAATTCAATTTCCTTGTGAAGGGGAAATGAACTTGGAGCTTACATGGATTTTTGCATACATGTAACATATAAGCCAGTTTCGATCAGAAAGTCATTCACGAAAGCGTCTGTTCTAAGAAAAGTAAACTTCACAAGCTTTGTCATAGTCGACTGATATAGCTATTCTAAGCGAATCGATATTCACTTACCATTAATTTTATGTTTGCATTGACTAAAATTTATTCTTAGCAATATCTAAATTTTCTGTTTTAAGATAGGAAATTGACAAGAACATGCAAGTTAAAAACCTATTTTTTAACAAGCATTTTAAATTATTGTAGCAACGTTATTTTTGCAACGTTATTTGCGTATTATGGTTAAACACTTCTGCTGTAGATGCTTTGTGAAATAGTTTTATCCTGTCATAATCCTGCCTTGATTTAGTGAATATTTATTTTGAAAGTTTAGCTTAAACTAAGTATTAAAATAATTAATTGGGTTTAATTAATTTTCCTCCATCTTTTTTAAGTTGGGAAAAATAAGGTATTGGCTATTATTTAGGAATTCGTTATCAATATAAAAAATATTCCTTTTTTGTTAAATTATGGTAATACGTTATATAAAGCTTATACATGTTTGTTTACTTATACATGAAAATATTCCAGAAAAAAAGCACTTTTTACATTCTTTCTCAGCACATTCTACTTGTGCATTTCTTATTGGATGAACTATTTTAATGTTTTTTAACTTTCAATATCCTTTTAAACTATTTGATAACTCTTTGTTTTAAAATACTTGTGATAAAAAGTAAAAATGTAATGCATGAACAAAGGTGGGAATTAAAATATTTTCCATTAAAAGTAAAAGAAAGCTTGGAAAGGATTTAGAAGCTAACTGATATGAGCATTAAAAATTTAGCGAAATTTTATAAAAATTGATTAAGAAAGTTATTATCATTCGGTGAGTTAGAGAATAATGGTGGGTTTAAAAATGGAAAACAAAGTTATGTGTATATGAATATGTAAACACAACAAGGACATTACCCAGAAACATAAATTTGAAAAGCTAAAAAAGCAATAAAAGATATAAACCAAAAATAGTTCAGTACAAAAACATGCAAATTAACTACATGCCTAATAAAATAACAGCAAATAATTTTTGATTTTTGCCAAGATCAGTCTCAATCTAATATAATTCTAATTTCAAGTTAGCCAGGAGTTGGACATTCATACTCCTAATCTATTGGCTAGAAAAGTTTTCTATTTTGATACGCCAAAAATTATTTCCTGAAAGACCTTTATGAAAACACAAATGTGCCTTAGATAGTTTAATAAATTCCCTGAGTTAAGACACTAAGATTAAGTTAATTTTCTAATCAGTGATTATTTTGAGTTTACCTGTTCTATCTCTTTCAATCTGAACAAATCTCCATAAAAATACAAGTGTATGTAGATTAAAGAGGCAGACAAAAGTACTTTAAGGAAGTCAGCAGCAGAATATAGACAACTGTAGGAGCGATCTCAGTACCCCTCCAGGATGACTGTGAATAAACGTATTGTGATAGCCAAAGATTACTTGCAGTTACTTTGATTCTTTCCAAAGATTAGCTGCTATGTTAATGCTAACACTGCCAGAAGGAAATGTGTTTTGTCTTCAGGTAATATTAGTTGCATTTATTTCAAGTTTGAATTTGGAGTGTAAAAGCAAAGTAAAGCTTCGTTTGTTCCCCAGGGTTTAAGAATTAGTCTAGTTTAAGTATAGTTGTAACGCTTTTGTTATCCTGCAAAGTGCAAATCCATTTATGTTTTGCAAACTGAAAAGACATTAAAATAAATTTGAGTTATTTGGTTTTAAAACTTTATTTGATGTTGATTTTAATCTCAAACGAAAATTCTTTATATGATCTTCATTAAGAACCGAAATGAGATTAAAAGTTGCTAAAAATACACTGCTTGTTAAAATTAAAGCCTATTAACAGAAATAAAGCTTCATTACTATTGAAAAATGATTAACTAATTTCTTAAAAGCATTATTTAGCGTGAATTCCCATATATATATATAGGTTGAAAATTTTGAAATTATTGAATTTCCAATGTAAGTTTATTAAAATTAAAACACAATATAAAGTGACGTTCTTGTTTTTGCAGTAAATCTTTCTTTGATAGGGTAGTGTCACCTCTGTCAGAAATGCAACGCTCACATTTCGATTGCATAGAATTTACCAAACTGTTGGACATGTCTTATGGATTATGCATCATTCTTCTGAAAGTGCAGTTTTTATAGTGAAGAGTGTGCGAATGCAGAAGAACACTATCACCCATTAGCAGAATTTCTGGGCTAGCATCACTCCGAAATAGCCTTTCATTAGCTTCCAAGACCTCGTTTACATATCTGTGAGTGGTTACAGAACCTGTATCAAAGCTATGCAGCGCGATATGGACATTTTGATGATTCTATCCCAAATCATGAAATCATTTCCATGAAAACAGAATCTTTCATGAACAAGAAAAACAAGAATCGTGCTCTTCACTTCATTAGACCAGAATACGTCTAGAATCACAGTTCGGGCTGTATCTGGACTTGTTTGTAAACAGTACACAATCTCATTCTTCTCACCTAGCATCTTAGAATTTCACGGCTAGAAAAATATGAAATTCAGTAATTTAAACGATAGCTATACTAAAAATGTTATTTAATCCAATTCATAAATATTTAAATTCGTATAAGCAGCATTTCTGGCAATTTGACATTTTTCTTCCATGTCCTTGATGTAGAATGGTGGGCCTTCGGAGCACCGGCCAAGAGACTTCCAATTCAGATAAAATATGATTAAATTTTGAGGGCATTAATGGAAATGTTATAAATGTAAACAATAAAAGTAACCTTAAAAACGTAATTTCATGTTACAGTATAACATTTTAGAGACTTAGATGAGTTTACTATCAAAGTTTCAAAAACTCATAAAAATTTAAACAATAAAAGAACCGCAAACTTTAAAAAACTGAAATTTAATCTTCGCATGCTAATTAAAATTTAACTATTTAGACAATTTTAATTACGATCAGAAGCTATTTTTAAGTTAAGCATTCAAATAATTTTTAACTAAGCATAAGAAATAATGCCCAAGGAATTCAAGAAATAGAATATAAAATCATTTAATAGATAATTTAA
>KK120026.1:185047-238280 GCA_000611955.2 Stegodyphus mimosarum | reverse complement strand
AATATAGATATTTAATATTAATATTTATTTAATCCGAACTGTTAAATAAAGCTATGCTGTATGGAAAGTAAAACAAAAACTTGCAATTGTACAGAAGAGGCTTAATTATTCAATACTCAGCTGTGCATTAATTTTATAGGATTACTTGTGTACAAGGCTTACAATAAATATCTCGTTCAATTGAAAATATTTTTGTTTTGCCAGACCAAATTCGCTTTTTCACAACAGTAACTAACTTAGAAAAAGTTTACTTAGAGATATTTAACAATGATGATATCCAAATAAACTAAAAAAATGACAGCAGCAAAATAAATCTTAATAAAGGAACATCATCTAGTTGAATAACAAATGTTTAACATTAAATTTTCTAGTATATTAGGAAATTTTATTTTAGGGTTTCTTCATTCACAACATTCAAATTTTACTTATCTAAGGAGAACGTATTGCAAAATTCTGATAAAATTTAATATACTTTATAATTAACCAATGAATGAATGAAACTGAAACCAACCAATGTCAAAATTGACATTTCGACGCATTAAATCACTGATTAATGATAAAGTATTTGCTTGGTTTTAGTTAACTAAACAGTTTTCCTTTCGTAGAATGGCAAGCAAGTTTACTTTTAAAAAAATTTTCTCGGCCTCTGACACTATTTCCTTTACTTGAAAATAACAAAGATTCTTTTGATATAAATACAAATGTTCTTATAAATTTAAGAAAATTTAACGACAGAATCGCAAAATCCTATTCTGAATTGCTAAAAAAATTAAATTATGCAGACATAAAGTATCAAATTATGTATATAAAATTTTAAAACTTAAATAGCAGTTAATTTTCACTTTTTAAAAAAATCAAAAGGAATCATTTACCTGACAGATAGATGCGCAATTGATAATCAATTAAATCCTCAACTCTCCTTGCCAGTGTTTTGCCGCACGGTCTCTGGGTTTTCGATCATCTGAGTCTTGCAGACCCAAACCCATCTTCTGAAGATTCCGTTAACCTACTTACGATATAACGCTTCGAACAACAAGTTGAACGAGCCCAAAGGGGAAATTCTAGAGGCAGAGGGATCGGAAAGAAGTAGGTATGGGAGAAATGAAATATCAATCTGCATTCTTTTCGCGCCATTTCAGTTACAGTTCTTTTCTACAAAGTAAGGATTTCAAATGTCTTTAGTTAAATCTATTATTTATTCAACTCGACCGATGAATAGAGCTTTTTTTTAAACTGAATTCTATTATTTTCCTACCCTCCAGATTTTGGATTTTATGCAAAAGTTAATCGTCTAAAATAGCTTTTCTTAAACAGTTTATCCTATTTTTTTTTTCAGATTGCAAATAAATGCCATATCTGCAGTTCATTGTATATTAGTATAGATCAATGATTTATAAATATAGTCGCCTAATTGCAATTAGCAATTCGTTTATCTAAAACAATTCTTTTTTATACTGACCTATAACAATTAATGGTATTTTTTTTAAAAAAAAACATATAATTCCTTTTTTGCAAGAATCTATCTTTTATAGGAGTAATATAAACTTATGTTTTTCATACAAATCTAATTTATAAAATCTGAGTTTCTGTTGCTTTATAAAAATCATCATGTCGACTCTTTTAAGTTGAATCAGTAATTGGTTTGTGAGGATTTATATATATATAACAATTTTAATTTCAAGTGCTTTTCTGTCACTCTCTTTTCACCCACACTTGAGCTAGCCAGAATGTAACTGAGATAACGAGCGTTTGTTCAGATTGAGGAAGAAAGAAGTGCTATTTTAAGTGAAGATTACGCAAGCTAATTTTAGAGCTGTTCTGCCAGATTAAAGCCACGCATATTAGCGATTCGATTCTGTGGCGTTGAGTCCTTCTAGCCATTTGGCTTGTCTCGCCGGTTTTCTACAAACCAGAGCCTTTCCTGCGCGTTACTTTTTTCTGTGAGGCCTTAGAACAATCTATTACATTTGATTTTAGTTCAACATCACATATTTAAGTTTAGCCAGAAGTGTTGGCTTGTTGACCTGACCCAAGTTGGGTCATTGTTACTTCTTTATGTTTATATAGAAAGGTCTTATACGCCCTTCTTCTGACTTTTGTTTTATTTCACAAGACTAGAGGAAAATTCTTCAGTAATCTTTTTACAGTCTGTAGTTTATACTGCCTAATCATATAAGACTTTACAAGTTGACTGAAGTTGTAAAGTCTGTTTCAGATAATACGCTATTTTAATTCTTTCCTGTAACTTCTGTTTCTTTCGTCAGCCTTCAATGGAGTAAGTGAGTGAGCGAATGCTACCTAGGAAGACCACTGACCTGGCCTTAGCCTCACAATGTGTAATCTTCCTGGCAGAAAAAATCTACTCTCTGCTCAACCCTGCAAAATACTTCAATGAAGTACAAAATGTGTGGAGTTTAAATGGATAAATATGCCTACTTAAAATTTTCAATGTGTAATTTAGACAGAGAATTTTGGCAACACAACGGCAAGCAGTTTATTTTCGTTAAGAGATCCATTTGTTCCCTAGCTTAGTATTGATGAGCTAGGGTTTAGGCTTAAAGGTAGCGGATAGTTGTAACCTGATTATTTAGGCATTGGAGATTTGTGTTATGACTTACATATTTAAGACTTTGTGTTTCTGAGACTCTGCGGAAGCTCAGTTCTTTGAAATTTCCTTTGTACTTGCCAAGTAATGGACTGTTAATAATTTTTAGTTAAGTATTACATCTTGTCTGTGTTCATGGATCTTGGAAGACGAAAATTTGTCCGAAACACATTTGTCCGAACACAGAAGTTTAAATAAGCTTTAGTTTTAATAATTTATTAAATCTAAACTTATAAGGTTAGTACAGATAAGATCTCTCAGGTGGATCCGTAGGGAATCGGCTTCAATTAGAAATCGACTGAAATCGAACAAACTTCGCAAACCAATACCGAAATAATGTTTCTTACAATTTAACACTCTTCTCTCTCCGACAAAAAAGTGATAAATTGATTCTGCGAATCAGTTTGAATATTATACTAGTTTACAAAATGAGGGAAACGAATGTCAAGGCAAGAAGTTTTGATATTTTATATCTGAATGCAGTAAAACTTGGTTTTATTAAAGTCGTTAAATCGGAATGTTTTCTATTTTAAAATCATTACTGGTTTTAATAGCAATGAGTTAAATCCGATCAATAATTTTTTTCCTTGAATCTGAATCATTTTATAAACAGAAAGCCCTACAGAACATAAATATCAGAGAATAAATATAACGTAATTCCTTATTTGTGTACTATTCGAACTAATATTATAGTATAAATTATAACATATCTTATATTAAGCGGTATTTATTTAATCTATCCTTAAACAGGTAGAGCTTTTTAGAATCATGATTAAACAGGTACAGTCTTTTAGAATCATGAAACTGAAGAAATCAGCAATGCCGTCAGTAAAAGGTGGTATCGTCCCCACCATATCATACATCACCTTTTTGAGTTCGGGCGCCACTTGTAGAAGTATTTAGAAGTCAGGTAACTGAAGGATCCCGCAATGCCCCCACTGGGTTTCGAACTGCAGACCTCCCGAATACGCGTACAGCATGTTTCTGGTTACACTACGAAGACACGCAGAAAGAAGGGAGAAAATACCTTATATTAGATTTTATATAGACTTTAATTTCACAAAAATATTTATAGCAGTATAAGAAATTTAATTTTCTTTCATTAAACTATATTAATCAATAATAAACATGGAAAAGTTTACTAATTACATTCAGTTTACTAATTTACTGATGAATAGTTTTTACTATAGATTTAGCTTTGTGATATTTCTAAACTTACATCGGAAGCGTATAACGCGTTAAAAATTTCGAATTAAGAAAAACATCGTATTAAAAAGGGAAGGAAAATCATCCGTAAACTTAAGAAACTGCTGGTATTGAGTATCAATCATTTTGTCTATTATTATATCACCTGTGCGTGTCTATATCACCTGTGCGTGTCTATATCACCTGTGCGTGTCTATATCACCTGTGCGTGTCTGCATGGTTATTAAAATTTTTGACTTGCATAGTTGCTAAACATCTATGGAAATATAGAACTGTATAAGCCAAGTAGAAGCAACTTATTGTAAGTACATATAAATAAATCTTAGGTTAAAAATCATTCGGCTTTTTAATACTCACTTAAAAATGTATCTTCTGAGATTTGGCATAAATTAAAGGCAACAAATTCTGAACTTTTTTTAACCCAAAATGCTTTTTTTTTAATTCCTGCTATTACTCACACTCTCCCTATACCTTGTTCAAATTTTCAATCGTTAATAAAATACTTTTTATTCATCCACTCAAGTTCAAATACATTTTTTTAAATTTGTAGTGGATGACACTTGATATTAATATAGTTTTTCCCATATTAAAGATAATTAAAATTTAAAATTTCATATATTAAGACTTACGAATAATGGCCATTTATTAAGAATTCTCATGTGCTGTAAAAATTAATTTTATAACAACTCATAAATAATATTAAAGGATTGTGATAAATGGCATTGTAATATTTAGCAAAAATAAGTGGCAACAGTACGACAGAGTTCTAAAGATTTTCAAAGTGTATGGAATTAAAGAATTGTAGTTTTATAGAGTTGGATGTAAGTCCAATTATGTACCGAAAATTCTCATAAGTAGGAATTGACTTTAAAATTTTTTTATATTACTTGTTCATATTCATCTTCCTTTGTCACGTTTAATTTTTCGTGAGATGAATTCTAGCCACGTACAATGATGCAAGGACTACGTTATTACAACTGAAAGGATTTTGTTCTGTGTTATTCTTAACTTTTGTCTATACAACACTGGAAATTGGAATAGGCATCTGATGTATTAACTGAACTAAGCAAAGCATTTTCATGTTTTCTTAAATTTCTATTGCATAAAGTTATGAGTACTCTCTGAAACAGTTCTTATCTGATAATGCAAAATATTACGTTTATAGAACGCTCATTTCGGAGATTATTTTAATTTTTCCGAGGAAAATATTTTTTTAAAATATGATTCCTGTAAAATTATTTCGATACTTAAAACATTTCCTTAAGATCCCTCTTCCAAAAGAGTTTCTATAATAATTTCTTCTTCAATTTATTATTTCTCTGTATATCTATGAGAATACTAAAATAAATTATTTGGAATAATTTATCTTCAGTTTAATGATTATTCACAAAGCCAACAGCTCGAATTTCTATCAACTTATATGGAAAATTTTCAGGTTCATCTAGTACTAAAAAACTTATTATCTACACAGTCCAGTCACATTAATGTGACCATCTGTCAAAAGCCAGAATAACCACCTTTCGCAGAGCGGACTGCTGCGAGACGTGCAGGAAGAGAGTCACGTAGGTCCCTGAAGGTGTTCTCTGGGATGTTGAGCCATGCCGACTCTAATGCCGTGGCCAGCTGCGTTAGATTACGCGGTTGAGGATCCATGGCGCGAACAACTCGATCGAGATGGTCCCACAGATGCTCGATTGGGTTTAAGTCAGGTGAGTTTGCTGGCCAGGGGAGGACGGTAAACTCATCCTGGTGCTCTTCGAACCACGCACGTACACTGGCAGCTGTATGGCACCTCGCATTGTCCTGCTGGAAGATGCCATCATCCTGAGGAAAAACAATGCGCATGTAGGGGTGAACATGGTCCGCAAGGACAGATGCGTACTTGTATTGATCCATTGTGCCTTCCACAATGATCAGTGAACCTAGAGAATGCCAGGAAAACATTCCCCAGACCATAATGCTCCCGCCTCCAGCTTGGACCGTTCCGGCAATGGTTGCAGGGTGGTTCCTTTCAGAGGTTTCACGCCTTATACGCCAACGTCCATCTGTCCGATGGAGCATAAAACGCGATTCATCCGAAAACGCAACCTGTCGCCACTCAGTGGACGTCCAGCTGCTGTACTGGCGTGCAAATTCTAGCCTTCGCCGTCGATGAACAGCAGTCAGCATAGGTGCACGAACCAGGCGTCTGCTTCGGAGGCCCAGACGCAGCAATGTTCGCTGAATAGTACTTTGGGAGACACTTTTGGTAGCCCCTTGGTTCATTTTGGTGGTCAGTTGCTCAACGGTAGCCCGTCTATCTGCCCGAACGCATCTCCGCAACCGTCGTTCGCCTCTGTCATCTATGGCCCGTGGTGCACCACATTTGCCACGTCGCTGATTTTGGACAGTCCCATTTTGCCATGCACGGTACACTTTTACCACGGCGGCACGCGAACAGTTCACAAACTCAGCCGTTTCGGAAATGCTTCCACCCTTGGCCCGAAAGCCAATGATCATGCCCTTTTGGAAGCCGGATAAATCGCTTCGTTTCTGCATTACGCCAACGATTGAAATGTTTTCCGAAGCCCTCACACACCCTTTATATACGCTCAACTGCACTGTGCTGCCACCTGCCTTCTGTGATTGGTTATTTAACTCTGACATGGAAAGTACGTGGTGGTCACATTAATGTGACTGGACTGTGTATTTGGCTAATTTTACTGCATTTGGATTAAATTGGGATAATTATGCTTTAAGTATGATCTAAGAAAAGGAAAGGTTTCTAAATTTTGGTCTTACCAACCTTTGGTAATGCGAAATTGGGACAGTGGAGATTAAGCTGGCATCAGGCAGAACATTTCTACAAAATTATTTCACTTGTCTAAATGAATTAATGCGCTATGTACATAATCTGTCCTAGTAATTGTATCTAGTAATTGAGTATATAGTAATTGGGTTTACCAAACATTTTGTCTTCTTGAGATTCATGACACCTTTTCGGAAATTCTTGAGCACTTAAAAGATTTTTAAAATAATTTATTAATGAAAATGAGTTGTTTCAATGGAAAAGAATGGGAAAAGGAGAAAAATCATGTAAGATAAAAACCGAAAACTTTGGGATGATTTATACTAGTTTGATATTTAATATTTTAATTATGCCTAAATAATTCGTAATAGACAGATTTTTCCAAATAGTTTTCCAGTTAAAGCAGACAGTTTATCTACGCGTTTTAAGAGATTTATCTGCTAAATGAGTTTTGTTTTAGGGATGCCGGACATTTGCATTCCATTTACATTTGGGCAAAGCTGAAAACTTTACATAATGAAGAAGAAATTAAAATTTCAAGGAATGCTCGGCTATTATAAATACGAATAGCAGTTCAGTCAGTACAAGTGGATTGAGGTCGAAGACGTGTTATGGCAACGTTTAAAATGATGTTCTCTGCTTTGACGTATCCACTATGCAACGGCTCATCTCAATTCTGGATGGAGTTCCAATGCCTAAACGCGATTAACGCTGCTAATCCATGTATCTGTAACATGTGTTGTAGATTCCAAATAACTTAGCTCTATAACTGCAGCATTAATAACCTGTTATATTGTTGTTTTGGGAGGTGAATTCTCACCACCAGATTGTCTAATCGTCAAACTGATAGACGCAGAATTAAAACACCGAGTTTATTCTACTTGCCACTATTGAGTGTTTGAAAATTTACAAATACAGATTTGCCGAACCTAGATCCGGTTAAAAACTCAAAGCTTCCTTACATACAGGACCCAAATGCAACAAATTAACTCGAATTTGACTATCGAATACAGGATTATCTAGATTGCAATAGGATTTCAAACCCACACTTACCAAAACAGACTCTAACCTTAGTCTAAAGTATTCACAGCAAGACTGTCCCAGCCAAGGCCGACAGACTGTTTTCTTCAATTGCCAGGGCATTGGCAGGCCAAAATTCTCACACTTTATTCGTATATCTCTAAACTTGATAACAAAACTGCTTTCTATTTAAATCTACATAAATTCTGGAATAAGCGAACACCACTGTAAAACGAAGCAGAAAGGAAAGAAATTAATATTTCACTAGTAAAACTTAAAACACGAGTGCCACATATCTACATGCCTTTTTTTCGAATACCTTCTTCATGACGCAATAATGTCTACGTGGCCACCTTGATTTCCTCTTTTCTGAAATACAGATGATGTGTACCTGAACGTTTTCGTGGTTATACATGCATGTTTGTGATTAGGATCTTGTCCTCCATTTAATTGTGCAAAGAACTCCTTTTCGTGTTATGTTTAAAGTGTAACACAGTTAAAGCCTAGCTTTTCTCTTATTTTAGGGACTCAATTACTCCACAGTGTACGGAAATTTTAAAAATTGAAAAAATGATGTCAGTTTTATGAAAAAAGTTGCATTTTTGGCATTTCTAAATTAAATATCATATAAATATGTATTTCAGCCAAAAGATTTTGCTTTGACTTTCCACCTACAAACTTTCACCTGTTTGTATTATATACAGCATAAGGTATTTTTTCCACCGCCTTCGCGGTACCAAGAGGTCCGTGGATCGAGTCTCGGCGAGGACATTGCTCATTTCTCCCCTCTTCTGCATAAAAAAAATACCCAATGTCTCTACAACATCAAAAAAGAAACTTTTTGGTCATGATTAAGGCACGGATTTTGATGATATATATTGCTCACACATACATTCTTATGAGCAGTTTTCCTATTTTAAAGCCCTTTTAAAGATTTTAGATCACTTCTGGGGCATTTTTAGGGCACCTTTTGGGAATTTCAGAGTATTTTGATACGTATTCTAGTAACCAAACTGAAAAATGAATTTGCATTTGAAATAACTCTGTCACAACTCATATGAACTCATTTTTACGAGATAGGCACGTCTTATCCACAGAAAATTAATTGTGTAATGTGTTAGTCTTGTCTAGTACGATAGGTTTTTCCCACAAGGTTTGAGTGTTACTTCTAAGAATTTTGCTACACCGGCATTTCTTAACTCTAAGTCTTTTTGTGCATGTTCAGCTCCATAGGATTTCACGCAAAAGGAAAAAAAAGCTATTCTATAGATACATCATTGGAATTGCTCACTCACAGCTGTGTGCAATACGTTTTTATTGCCTTGATTAAAATCCTCTTTATTTCCTTCATCAATTCAACCGGTATAGTCCGTCGGGGGTAAGTTGGCGAATGACGATGGTTATTTACATTTTTAAAAAGAGGCTATCAGATTAGAAATGCTATGAACGCAAAAGACGTTTGGCGACCGCATGCTAGGATAAAAAAAAACCTTCATTTTGTCTCAAAATACCGGCGAAAGGAGCAGTGTATTCTTAAGAATTTAGAATCTTATAGCTGTATATACTTTGTTTAAATCTTTTTGCAAGGGACAAAACAACTTGTCTACAAGAGCAAAATATATAACTCGTCCATGCATTAAATTACATTGATCAATTAGGCGACGTTTTAAACAGCGCGGAAAGCAAAGTTTCAAATATGCTGCATTTGCTAAATTCGGCATTGTTTTGTCTAAAGACTGTGGCTTCCAAACTATGCGAAAAACGCACCAGTTAGTTAGAGGCCAAACTCCGCGATTTGCTCTGCGAGCAAAGTTTAATTTAATTTCTATTTAGGTTTAGATATTTATTTAAATTTATTTGATTTGTTAAGTTAGGCCCAAGTGTGGTCTTTTACTTTCTGTATCCCTCCCGAGTTGGGAAGTGTGTAAATAATAGTGATTTAATAAAAGAAGATTTTAAATCCCTTTCACGTGCAGTTATTCTCCAGCACAGTATCTACACCAGAACAAAGCTAATTTTTTCAGCTCACTGTTCCAGAGCAGGACTGTAGTTTAGAAGTAGTTACTTCAAAATGTTTGCACAGAACACTCAGTCCTGACAAGTTCACTACAAAAATTAAATCATTCCGCCAAAAGCACCGAGTTTCAAACCATTGAGTATTCTTTTGATTTCATTTGAAATAGTCAAAGCAATCTCATATCAAAAGGCTCAAAAATCAGATTATTAATTTGAAACATTTTGTGAGAAAAGCAGCTTCTAGGCTTAGGTAATCATAATCCTCTAGATGAGTAAAAATAATTTGTTTTAAATTCCGAATTTTTTAAGGATTTCCCTCGAGAATCCCTAAATATAGACAGCAATAATTTTCGAGAACAGGGACTCGAAACTTTCTTTTTAATCATAAGACTTCTTGTAATAGGATTCTCCAGCAAAGTGACCAATATTATCTGTGATTTGTAACTGAAAGAACTGTGGTCAAAGATGGCGATGTTAGTTATTCATTCTGTGAAAATTAATTCAATAAAATAGTCCATCCTCCATTTTTTTCCTGTAGATACTCTATCATTACTCTGACACTACTTGTTTTGGCTGTTCTTTATCGTTTTTTTTTTGTGATATTGGCAATTTATTTTGTCTTGCTGTTTGCCTATTCACTTTTTTTATTCAAAGAACTTCTGTCATACATGAACAGATTCAATGATGCTATGATTTCCAAGTTACAATTTTTTCAAGCAGTAGGTAATTACATATATAAAATTCGAAAACATCTTTTAAGTACCACTTTTCAAAATACATTTCGTTCTCTTTTTGAGTTACATATATGTGGCAAAACGGAATTTTCTCTTTTTTCTCGGGGGGGGGGGAGGAAAAAACTATTTACTTTTTTATTTTTTTTTAATACGTGTTTAAAAGTGTTATCATGCTCGTTGAACTACATTACAGAAATAAGGTTACGATTTAAATTTTGTTATTTATTTTAATTTACTTGAATATATACATTTTATATTTAAATAAACCACATTCAATAGTATTAGTCAGTTAGGAAAATATAAATGCCTACTATGAAAGAATTCAAAAAGAACAAAAGTATATGAAATAAATGGAATGCCAGCTTCAGATAGAGCGTGAAGTATTATACAATAAAAAATGCCCTGCTTTTTTAAATGACTTGTAAAAATATGAGATAATTAACAGCGATTTTAATTTTAGATATCGGTAAGTAAAGTACCTTTTGGCCTTATTTTAAGTAATCTGCAGTATCTAGATTAGTATTTGTATTAATCTAGATGAGAATTAATTTTACGAAAACGTTCTTTCTTTAACCCAAAAGGGACTATTAACCTCAAAATCGGATTTTGTTTCGGTTCCTTATAAACGGCGAATCACTTTTCAAACTGGTGCCACTAAATATTATCGCCCTGTATTATTTAAAAAAACTAAATAATGAAGAAACTGCATAAATGTGTGTATCTTCCTCGCACTTTGAAAAAACGATGGCACCTGTGGTCATCCAATTTTGAATAACATAGTCCTCCACCCGAACATGTGCACCTGGAAGCCCAAATTTTGAATTTCGAATTTGTTTATTTACCTTTTACAAAACTTCAATGAATTTCCTACGTTTTTCGAAAACTTTAATGAATTTTTGATTAACAAATTCAACGATGTGAACGGGAGCAGTGGCAACACTTTTAGAAATAAAAACATTTTTATCGCCTGCGTGCGAGACTGTTGCATTCGGAAAAAAGTAAGCTATTTGTCTTTCAGTTTTATTTAACACACTCTGCCCTAATGAAAGCAATGTGTTGCAGCGGCCGGGAATAAATAATTTTATCTTAGCCTCGCCAGCGTGTTTCCGTTCAGTAAAACCTAAAATACTTTCAAATTAAATCTATAAATTTATTGAGTAATAAACTAAGCGATTTGAAAGCAAATAATAGTAGTTCCTAAGAATATATTTTTCTGCATTTAAATGTGGTTTAAATAAACGTGTATTATGTCTCAGCAGATGTCTAATCATTATATACTTTTTCTTTTCTATGATAATTCTTTTATGCAGCTGGCAGGCGAGTGGTAAGTTTTTAAAGAAATAATATATCGAATATAAAAATATGTAGGACAACCTTTAACACTCTGTAGAGAATTTCAAAGATAGGTTTTCAAATATTTTTTTGATTTTGCTGTTGAATTGAATTTTGTGTAGTATAAGTGCGAAGAGCGTGACATTTAATAAATAAAGTTAACACATAAAGTGTTAATAATAAAAAGATAAAAAAAATCATTAGCCCTCTTATTAAGAAGGTTTAATATTAATATGATAAACTGAGAAAAGACAGAAAAAATAGCAAAATTTATGCCAACACTTAGCACTGCATCGTGTCTCTGCAACTAGGTTAGGTTATTCAAATATGGCAAAGCACACGAGGGCTATCTGCCTAAAGGGAGGGATGCCTTTGTGGAGGACTTTCTAAGGGAAACTGGCTCGTATACACGTTACACATGGGGAAAACCACAAAAACGCCCATGCAGCCAGCCCGTTCGCGGCATTCGAACCTCGGACCGAATTACCAGCTTTCAGCGTCTTTACCGCTCGGCCGCTGGTGGGCTCTCTGCAACTAAAAAAATGAGTTAGGAGGAATGAGTGCAACAACAGACTTGTAGACTACGAGCTGAGCGAAAGCATAGAAAACCTTAACAAATTCTTTTCGGTAACCATTAAATTCTGAAACTTTTTAGCATTTTTTTGTAAATTTAAGATTAGAAGTATATCATTTGTTCCAGAATTTAACATTGCAGTCATTAGATGATTGATTGTGTTCTTTGTCGTTTGTTCTGGAAAGTTTGCTAAATTTAATTTGTTTGATATGAGGAAAAGATTCTAAAGCAACACGAGCAAAGGAATTTTGCGGGGGCAGATGATTTCAAAATTTAAGAATACTAAATTTACTTTTAAGTGCATTTCCTTTTCATACTCTGAGTGTATGTTACTTGAAATATTAACTATGATTAGTATTCATCGGACGCAAATTGTTCGAAGGAATTTTATAGATTATCTAACAAATGCAGTAAGCACGATTAAATCGGTGTGATGACACAATTAAATCCATGTGATTAAATCGTTATGATGAGCATAGATAAAATCAGTAAAGCTTTAATTTAAGAACCGCATTATGTTATCCCCTCAAATTGTTCAAACTCCAATATTTGTAAAGTTTAAAAAGCTCTAAAATCTTCAACTCTTCTTCTAGTTCGCGGATTAAAAACGATTTCGCTTATTTTCGATAATGTTTCTAAGCCTGATGATTTTTCCTAGTTTTATAAGTGTTCTATTTTATTGCGTTTGACTCTTTTTAAATACAAACTGCTTAATATGCTTTAGCCTGTAGAGTCTCACTCTCTGGTAGCACACGATAAGTCAAGACTCTAGAATAGAACTAAGAACATTATCGCTATGTTTAGAATACAAACAGAAACATAGGAACGGTGTAAAAGACCCTTTTATTTGGAAAACTAATAATTGAATAGAAGGAATTCCTAGCCCTTACAAAAGCAGACTGTATTTATTGTGTAAATCAAAAGTAAGGAATTAGAATTTAAGTTAAATCTAAATTATAAGTTAACTAAAGGCTGCACAGAAATAACTAAAGTTGGCTTAAACTTACACCGGCATAGAAAGCACGGTTGACAAGAATAACTAAAGCCGCAGACAGGAACACTATAGCAGAATATCAGCTAATAACTTGGCCTTCAATAAGCGGAACACGCTCTGTCTAAGCAATCTAAAATCTCCCTTTAGATGCTAGCTGTTTCTGCCTCAATTAAATACTCGCGAGCTAAAATTTGCATTCCGGCAGGAAAACGGAAAGGAGAAGTGACAGTATAGTTTCTAAGCATATTCTTAATTTAAATGAATAAATACCTCACAAGCCAAACACTTGCCACAAAATGTTTTGCTTTACTTTTCTGTTGTAATTACTCTGTAAAAGTTCATTCACTTTTACTGAAGATTTCAAATATAGAGAATATTTTTTTTCTAAAATTCACTTATGGTTCTTCTTCGAGTTCAATCACTATTAATTGATGTTTCAGTTGACGATGCATCAAAATGGACTTAAACTACACTTAAAGAATTCCATTTCTCATCTACTGAAATTGAAAAAGGAATCTGTCTGGTTAAGGTTTCCTAAATCCGATTTAATTTGATTCCAAAAAGAACAGCATTAACCAGACTAGAAGACTAACTACAGCAAATCTCCGCAGATCAATTACTCCTTAACTTTAGTTGCAGTATTTTGTGATAAAATTGTTTTGAAAGGTTTTTCTTCGACTCAATATATTAAGAACACTTTCGCACGTTTTGAAGGAAAAAAAGCTGATGCAACAAATTATCTTATGAATTATTGATTACAATGTACCGTCGTTCAATTAAAACTTGAAAGTGAATTTCTTGTTTTCTTTTATAACAAAATCCAACAAGTATTTAAGTTAGAATTAATGTTTCTGGTAAAGTTTTGTCCTTTTGCTTTTCTTCGCCATTTTAAATCCTTTATTTCTATTAAATGAAGAATACCTTAAATATATACTCTACCTAATTCACCTTGAAAATTACTGTTTTTTCCGTCTGTTATAAATAAAGAAATTTTTCTGTTATCATTTTATTTCTCTCTTCTATTATTTACAAAATTTCCTTAATCATCTGTCAGTCTAGCTTCCTGGGTGCAGGTCGTATCCAAGGTACATTATATTAAAAATTTACTTAAATATTTTTTTTTTGCGTATTGTTATAAATGTCAGTATCGTTTTATACATAAATTTTGTGTGAATATTTGTTTAAACGAATTTACGGCCATGTTTTACATTTTTAAGCACTCATTTCGAATAAAACGCTGTGAATGTGCAATTCTGAGAGGATAAAGTTTGAATTGTTAAAATAGATTAATGAAAAGCCAAAATATAGGCAGAAGCTCTCCTGACAGGAGTTGAGGACTTTTTGGAAGGGTTTTTTGGAAAATGCCGGCATATAAAGAGTTATGTTTGAGCGGTCACTCACTTCAGAAGCTTAGTTCAGAAAACCATTTTAGAACTTTTTAAGATTAAGAAGCATACACTGGTGTGCATGTTCGCACCAAACAAATTTTATATGTCTTATATACACTGGAGTGCACAAATTAAGGACGAAGTCGAAAAATTAGCATATCAGCTGAACGAAGAGGCAGAGCGGACAGAAAGACCAATCAGGAGATTAAGTAAGGTAATGTACGGTAGCACATGCGCAGATATGCAGGTAGACGTAATGGGGGAGTGTCTGAGTAGTATAGAGCATGTTGTCGGTGTAAGATCAGTATTTCTGGCAAAGAGATTGCACGCCGTATAGCAGTTAAAATCACACCGAGTTGCTGCCTCAGCGAGAAATGGCGAATAATCAATCTGTTAGACGACATCTGGATGCTTTTACCCGAGGTCGAATCATTGGGAAGTTGGAGGAAGGCCGCAGTGTGACAAGTGTGGCTGCAGAGTTCGGAATTGCTCACAGCATCGTTTCACGACTTTGGAGACAATTTCAAACTACAGGAACAGCTATCCGGGGGTTTAGTAGTGGTCGTCCACGAGGAACCACACCCGCAGATGACCGGTATATTGCCTTACAGGCCAGAAGAAACAGGCGGCAGACAGCGGGAGAAATCGCTAGACACACGACACAGGCGACTGGACGACCGATATCGCGTTTTACCGTGGCCAGAAGACTGCACGGTGGTGGTCTGTTTGCACGACGCCCTGTACGGTGTGTACCTCTAACGCCTGCCCATCGGAGAAGGCGTTCTCTGTGGTGCCGGGAACACCGGAATTGGAGAGACAATGAATGGGGACGAGTACTCTTTACAGATGAGAGCAGATTCAGTCTGAGTAGCGATTCTCATCGCATACTCATCTGGAGAGAGCGGGGAAGCCGCAATCATCCCTCGAACATCATTGAAATGGACAGGTATGGAGGTGGCGGTGTTCTCGTTTGGGGAGGCATCATGCTTGGTAGTCGTACAGACCTTCACATCTTCGACGCAGGTTCAGTCAACGGGACCCGTTATTGTAACAAGATTCTTCTTCCATATGTGCGTCTTTTTAGAGGCGCTATGGGTCCGCAGTTCCTTTTCATGGACGACAATGCACCATGTCATCGCACAGTAGCTGCCGAACAGCTCTTAGAGAGTGAGGATATTGAACGTATGGATTGGCCGGCACGATCTCCGGATCTCAATCCCATCGAGCATGTATGGGATTTTCTAGGCAGACGCTTGGCAGCTCGTACCGTACCACCAATAACGATTCCGGAGCTTCAATTGGCGCTGCAAGACGAATGGGGAGCAATGCCTCAACAACTCATTGACACCCTCATTCTCAGCATGGGCAGACGCTGTGAAACCTGCCTAGCAGTCAGGGGAGATCATATCCCCTATTAAAGACCGGATGTTTCTTGCTGGACACCCATCACAGGGATGTTTCGGACTTCAGTCGCATTGCGCTCCATGCTACTTTTTCAATAAAGCTTTTTTTTATCCCTCTGATTTCTCTTTTAGTAAGTGTTGCTTACATTACTCATGTCCTTACGTATTGGGGATCTTACGGTATTAAATGTGTTGATTTGGAAAGCTTTTGTACAAAGTTATATTGAAAAAACCGTCTCGTCCTTAATTTTTGCGCACCAGTGTACATAGGGGTTATAATAAATTGAACCCATCATTTCGGAAGCATCTTGAATTAGAAAATGTCTCTCTCTATAGTCATCTCGTTACAGTGTAGAACTGATCATACAGAGTGAAAATACGCTGAGATCGTTACAGTATGAATTGACCGTAACATCACTAACACAACTAACACAAGTGATAAAGAGAGCTTATTCACAAAGCTTCTGATTTAATGATTCCGTTGCTGTGTGGAGCTGATATAAGTCGTTTGTTAGACAGTGATACGTACAGTGGTAACTTACCCCAGGGCAAGATCCAGGTCTGAATGAGCACACATGAAACATATTCATCAGAAGATGGCTTTATTTGTAAATCAAAGTACTTTCATAATTCTATCATGTCACTTACGGATATGAGGCCTTCTCCTTCAGAGAACATGCAAATCAGGACTTCAACGGAAACTCTTAAAAGAATCGTCGCTAGTGCCAAAATCGGAAGAAAATTTGATCACTGGGCGAAATAAACCAAACCCGCGAAGAAAGAAGTGGGAAGAAGTTTAGTAGAACGCAGCACCGCTCACTGACTTCAAACTGTTTTTACACAGGGAGACTAAGCAAGCTTGCACATGAAGCCCCCCAAAAAATGTCTCATATATCACCAGGCACTCACAATCTCTCTCCACGCACTATCTCCATCTGCAATCCTCCAAAAGCACGAGGTGCACAAAATTCCCGCCTTTTATAAAGTCCCACAGTTGCATTGACAGTTAAGTTTTGCAGCCAATGAAAAATTTCAGCGTCAGAAAGGGCAAGCAATCACAAAATACCTTCAGCTACACAGACAAACAGAAGTGAAGTGGCTAGTTGTCTGGTGCGATCCGTTCCTCCGCTTACAACACAAGTTGGCGAAAAAACTCTTGTCGATGGAATCAGATGCAAACACCTAGATATAGCCATAACGTTATAAACAATTAATGAACTCCAACTTAATGTGACCTCGGCACAAGGACTTCCTTGAAGTCTCGCGTTGAAAAAAAGCTTCTTCAGTTAATGATTTAAATTCCAATCCTATTCTCTGTAATGCTTCCCCAAATTTAAATGTTTTACTTTTCAGAGATAACTGATTTAGAGCCTACTCGGTGAGTGATAATGATATTTGCAATATTCTTCGCCTGTTAAAGAGAATTTGCTTTACTTCTGCTGTTATCCTTGAGCTATTTATAGTTGCTTAGTTTGCTATGAGCTATTATTTATTTAATAACGAGTTCATTTCTTTTTGTTCATTCGGCTAGTTATTTAAAGAGTTCTGGACGAATTTGTAGCCTACAAGAATATTCTTTCTTGTACACATATATATGCCTTGGAAGCCCAGCTACTAGTATTTTTCGCTTTTCGATTACCTGCATTTTTGACAGTCTTCATTAATGTCAGTACGTAAATATTCGATATGCAATCTGTTGTTTAGACGCAGTTTAAGTTAAGTAATCTTACAAGCAATGTCAATCTAAAAGCCGTTTTGTAAGCTTAAGAAGCATACATAGGAGTTATAATAGTGTAAACTCATAATTTTCGAATCATCTTGAATCAGAAAATGTCTCTGTGTGTGGTCATATAAATATGGTGTAGAATAGATCGTACGGGGTAAAAATACACTGAGTTCTACACGTAAATCGCCACGTGCTCTTATACCTCGCTAAGTGTTACATCTTGGTTTATTAGCTATTAAATTTCTGGGCCGCTATAATAAGGAAGTACCGAATTTTGTATAACATGGTGATTCGGGACAAACAAAGAATGTATTTTAATTACACTTGTAGAGACATTAGGTTAATTACAAGCAGGAGAGATGAAAAATATGCATCGCCAAATCCTGGGTGTGGAGAGTCATCATCCACAACCCTTTTAGTTCGGGCGCCAGTGTAGAGACATTAGGTTATTTAGTAGCAGGAGACATGAAAAATATGCATTGCCTTCGCCGGGGATCGAACCACGGACCTCTGAATTACCGGCTCAGTGTGCTGACCATTACACCACGAAGGCACGCTAAGAATGTGGGAGATATACCTTATACACTTACAAATTTAGGCCTGGTGGAGCAGTGGCTAGTGCGTCGAGCAGCAGCATCACCAGTCCCGGGTTCGACCCCTGGCTGGGCAAGGTTGACGCAGTCTTTCATCCCTTGAGTGGGCGGATAAAATGAGTACCAAATTCGCTTGTGGACTAAACACCAGGGATCCTGCGACAAGCTGACCAGTTGTCCAGGCCCCGGAGCCCACGGTTAAGAAAGCAGATATCAGGGCATTGCAGACCACGACTCTAAGGGCTGTTGCGCCATTGCATTTTTAGTTTTTTTTTAAACTTATAAATTTACAAACGAGGTAGTTTATGTATTTAGTAATAATATTACAAACAGTGTCATTTTAAAAGTCATTTGGCAAGCTTATATATATGCTTATATATGCAACTAATGCTGAATATATCAAAATATGCATCTGATGGATGAAACCTGCCAAAATTTTATATGTAACAATTTTTTGTGCATTAGAAGCACAGATGATAAATCAGATAATTAGACTATTTAACTGGAAAAGAATCACTAAAGAAGAACATAGGAAAATCTTTTATATTACACGATTTGGTTTTGTTTATCCATAGGGAATCAAGTCAGCTGTCTGTTATTAATCCTTTAATAGCAAATGATATCAGTTGGTGCGTAGCATTAATGAAAACTCTCAAACCTAAATGTCTCCCAGAAGATTCATGATTATTGGTGCGTGTCTATCACTGATATCAATTTCTTCAGAAGAACCGAAATCGAGTTTATAGAACAAAAAAGCAATATTTGAATTAAGGCCAAGTTTGAAAAGAAAAGTGAGTTTTCTATAGCTATCAAATTTTGGTCTAGAAAGCAAATATATCAGAGAGAAGTTCCCAAGAGATGACACAAATTCTGTTCCATAAAATGCAGTAGAAAATTGAAGTAGTAGAGAAAATGAAAGTCAATTAGATATCAATCCAAAAGATAAAGATCCTATTATTAAATCACTGCTTTGAACTACATAACGGACTTCTGAACCGAGGACTATTTTAACATGCCTTTACTCCGCCAAAACACGAAGTTGATTATGATCGAAAGGATTTGTTACCAGGGATTTGAAATCTTGATAGCCACTTCCTCTGATCACAGTACCGAACAGTCGAGTAAATTAAAAGTGAAAGCAAAATCAAAATTATACCCTTTCTTTGACTGCTTAAAAAACTCCCCATATTGTATATCTATCTATATATATATTGAGGTGTGCGCTAAAGACAATATCACTCGAATTGCTTGCTTTCTGTCATACATCGAAGCTGTGATACTGTGGATTGCTACTTCTATAAATTTCAGAATCTTTAATTTATCCTAAACATCCATGCAGCAACTTACAAGAAAAGCTATAGACAGCAATGTTGCAGATCTTACAGGGACGATTACTCATGTGAACAAAATAGCAGAACCAAAGTGGGGCCTATCGCAATCACCCCCAAAAGAGGGCTTATAAATTGACGTGCGTACCCATTGTATTTACAGTCACTGATTGGCAAGGACAATATATCTGCGAGTTAGAACGTTATAGTTGTTGTCGTGTCCATATTAAATGGAACCTACTCAAAGAGAGGTTGGACGTGAGATAGAACGTTGTTGCGTAATAAGACATATTCCTGGAAGGTGGCAGTGACTAGTGCTGAAGTAGAGTGAGAAACAGCATGGAAAGTTTCCACCGCTAACAAATAATGTAGTGGAATCACTAAATTGTAAGTGTGCTAAACGATTGTCCAAGAGGTTTGCAATCTACATGTTGTGGTACAAATATTAGTGATGGAAATAATGCAGAATAGACGACGCCTTTCCAATGGACATTGACAAGCAGTCTGTACGGAAGTACGGGAGCTGTTTGTCTTGTCAGAGGAACAAAAGTGCTTAACAGCAAGTGTCCAGAAATACTAGACAACACAGAAGAAAGTGCGCTAAATTAGCACTGCTTTTGAGACGGGTGTTACACTAAAATCATAAAGCGGCATTTCGCTGGCACATACATGCCAACAGAAGATTTATTTACACCAGATTCATTTACTGCAGAAGGTTTCAAATTTAGCGAAAATATTACGTATTCTAATGTACAGCAACAAATATCGCAAGTGAGTGACCAATTCCACACGCCCTATTCTGAAGGTTGCGGGAAACCGCGAAATGCCATGCTTTGCACCTGATGATATGGTCACCCCTTCAACCCTTAAAATTTCTTTGGCAGTTGTCTTTGGGATGTAAGATAACTTTCTTTTTCTAGACGTATTTGATTATTCTCAAGTAGAATGCATATTTGAAAGTGAACACAAGTCTGCACACAATTCTATATTGCTTGCCACTGGTTTCAATAATTTATTATTGTCATTTCCAAGCAGAAAAGTTTCATCTCATACTTGCTCAAGAAGAGAAAAAGAAAAGTTAAATGCCTATTATTAATGTTCCATTCCTTTTGGCTGTAATATTATATTGCCTTTATGGATTTTTAAAGAGGCAGTTAAAATTAAAATATTCTACTCCTACATAGCTAGAAGATTTTGAATAATGATGCAAAAATAATTTTGTTTTATATGGAAAATGAATATGCTTAAATTCAAAATGTGATGGTATACAACCTTCACAGTACATGAATGCCATGTTAATAAAACTATTATTACATATATATGGAGTTTATATTATATTATCTATAACACACACTTCTGCAATCGTGGAAGAAAGTAAAGAAAACTATTTACCTCATTATTTCATTTACTATGTGTTGCAAAGATGTTGTAAATGCAGCGAATTCTCATTAAGCGAAATGCATGTGCTCATTCTGTAGTAAAAATATAGTGTGCCGGAAAGGTTATTTATTGCACTAATGATGTGAATTTTAATTATGGAATAGTATTATGTGTAATGAATGTATTATATATGCATATAAAATATTATTATATCTTGGATCATATCTTTGCTTCTGGCTTCAACTACTAAGAGTTCGGGTGTGGTGTATGTTATAACATACACCACACCCGAAGGCGAGAATCAATACTTGAGTAAACTCAGTAAATAAGCATTTGAGGAAATAATTAAGCAATCTTATGGCAATAGATAGCACGAGAAAAGCAACTTTCACCCATGGCAGCAGCAGTCGAAATGAATGCGTAGTTAAGGCAAAGAACCTCTATGTAAAGAAGGAAAGGCTCCGTAGACGTAATGTAAACCACTTTGTCTGCAACGCCGCTACAAAGAAAAGGGAACATTCTTCAAGGGATTTGGCGACGGAATCTGTTGGCGAGAATTTCCTCTCTGTGACGTGCCGGTTCTTTGGTACCTAGCCGACATTTTTCCCCTCCGCGACGTGTATAGGAAATTGAGGAACACGGGTTAAGATGAATTGTTCTTTGACTTGTCGCGATAATTTAAACTCGGAAATGATGAAATATTAGGTGAAGTTTCACTTTCACTGGCTGTTGAACTTCCATTGTCCATATCGCTACTTGAAACCAAAGAACCTCTTCTTTGTTCTCTTGCTAAACGTAGCGGTCGAACCTGTCCAAACCAACTTCGACATTCAGCTTCGAGCTTCGGCGCTTTTTGGCGACAGATATTTCACGCATGCGCAGTTGTTTCCCTTTTCGTTGGAAGGGAGCCACTTCTGCTTCTGCGAAGTTTTCCTTCTTAACAGTACATATTCTTTGGTTAAGGTAAGTGAGGCATTGAGGTTGGAGACACGTGACTAGCGCGAGCTATGTGATTGGTCAGAGCACTATTATAGGCGAGGTAAACTTGAAGTACAAACTTGCATTTAAATGATGCTAAATTTTTACACACACAATTAAAAATATAACAAAATCCTAAAGCTTTGCAAGAATAAACGAAGTCCTTTCTTTGTAAGTAGTTGAAAATTAAAGTTGAAAAATAGTAATAATAAATATACACAGAACAAAGTCCATGGCTTTGTCAGTAAAACAAACAAAGTCATTTCTTTGCAAGGTAACGTAACACTTAAACACAATTCTTGAAATATTAAAAATATATACAGATTTACACCACCACCATAACGCATTATGATGGATAATTCGCGGTCTCTTAACTACATGTTCTTCTGTAGGATCGCAGTTTGTTAGGTTTCTGGTTGCTTCATAAGGTGAGTTTTTCATCTTCTCAAAGAAATTGTGGGCACTAATAAGGATCTGATCATGAATTGGGTTAATATCCAGGTCGTTATGAATTTCGGAGTTGCGGTCGTGACCTTTGTCCGCCTGGTGATCTCTTGTCTGGTCGCCCTCCGGATGCACCTTTATCGTCTGAGGAATACGTTCAGGATCTCTAGACCCGGATTGAACTGATGCATAATTTTACGCGAGAGCGAGTCAACATGGCGACAAGGAAGATGAAGACCCTATACGACACGAGAGCTGCTGAACATCGGTTCAACGGAGGAGACAAAGTGTGGTTGTGGAATCCGACTGGACGGAATAAACTCTGTCCGAAACTACAGTCACCTTGGGATGGTCTGTACACAGTCCTAAACAGGCTGAACGACGCCGTGGTTCAGATACGTAAAACATTGAACTTTAGATCTAAAGTCGTTCATTACGACAGGTTAGCTCCTTACTATGACCATAGCAGGCAGTGTATAATTATAAATAGTGTAAGATCATGGTCCTTTTTGTATTTAGCATTTGATAGTATTTGATTTGTATTCAGTATTTGATTTTAGTATCTGATAGTATTTGATTCGTATTTAATATTTGATAGTATTTGATTTGTATTTAGTGCTTGATAGTATTTGATTTGATGAAAGTTACTTATTGCAATTATTGCTTAGTTTGTTATTGTAATACAATGCCATTGATGCCTTAATTGTAAGTTTGGCTTCCTGTCCAGGGATTATACTGCCCGGGAAGGGAATACTGCCATGCTACGGATTTTGTATTTATTTAGCCTATTTATTTAGAATTATAATTAAAATTGTTTCATTTTCTCGTGCAAGACAGACGATTTTGTAAAGAGAAAGCTACGCCGGGAAAGTAAAAATATAAGAGCGCGTGCATTTAATATTTAATAAATAAATATCTTGTAATTACTGTCGCCATCCAGAAAAATCGAGAAAATAGATTTTAAATAGATGTTTTCAGAATGTTTTCCGGAATAATTAAAAAGCTTATAAAAGCCGAATTAAAACAACTCAGTTGCAGCTGTTTTAAGCAAATTGTTATTTACTTAATGCTGTTATTGACTGTGACGAATTCGCAGTGAGATTGGATTAACTTTCTCTGTTTTGAATTGAGTTCTGTTTAACGTTTGAGATTTTGTGATATTGTACGAATATCTCTGAGGAAATATTTCAGTATTTTGTTTTATTTCTTACGAAAAGAATAATTTTTTTAACTTTTTAACGACTTGTGCATTCAATCCATTACGAATCCGTACGCAGCAACAGTATATATATATATATATATATAACATTATTATATATTACAGTATTAATAACGAGTTCCTTTGCGTTGAGGAGGAGTACAAAATTTTCAGGTGAACTGTTACAATTAAATAAATTGGAATAGTTAATCAGCTAATTTTGGATGAACAGAAACGCAGTGGTTTCTCGAGGGGAAGGAATTCAAATGAATCTGATCTACCTCCTCTTGATAATATTGAATCAGATTTTAATTGTATTCCTCCCCCTATATAATTTTTATAATTTCTGTAATTTTGGATTTCGCATATCTATAATTCTTCTGGTATGGTGACTATTGGTTTTTTTTACATATTTATAGGGAATTTTGAATTTTACTTGTTCTTTTGTGTCTTTGTGGATTTGGTTCTAAATTTTTTATTAGTACAAAGGGGCAATTTGTCCTGAAAGACTATTAATTTCGTTTTGGCAATTTTAGCATTTTTGGCAAAAACACACAGTCTTTGTGTAAGAAGCCATGTGTTGTGATTTGCATCTCACACAAGTCGGCTTCACGTCTTTAAATATCTCAGAAATATAGGTTAAATGATCTTCATCACACTTGAGGCACTTAGGTTTGTTGTTACGAAACATTAGATCATGTCCGTAAACGTCTTATCTTCACTTGCAGTCTCTGAATCCATTTGAGAGAGTAGATTTTCCTGCCTTCATCCGTGCGGCTTCACGACACGAAGAAAACAGGAAGTTTCTCTTATTTCACGGAAGTTTCCTGGTGAATTGCTCAATTTTTAACACTGGAAAGCCCTGTTTTTAAGCTACAGCAGTATATCCTCTTCCATGGTGTCAGCAGGGAGACCTCTGGTGACTGCTTTGATGGGAGACTGTACCCTTCTGAAAGTGCTAAACTGTATTTTTTCTTTCATATAACACGTTAAGGCCTTATCACGCATGTCACTAGAGTCGAAGTTTTTTTTCTAATGGCGGACCCTCAGCCGACTTCGGCATGGCCAATACTACGGCCAGAAGTGGGGGACACTTTATTATAGGAGCACCTAATAGGTGGGCCACCTTTGCCTCCTACGAAGGGACGGACAGTTATAGCCATGCCTTCTCCGGGATTCGAACCCTCGCCCTTTGGTATCACTATCGGCTCCCCTAACCACTATACCATCTGGGCGGCATTAAGGTCGAAGCAAATAGAGATCTTTTCTCTGGACAGTTGTCCCGTAAACTCCTGGATTTTATGGTTAGAAAAACGGCATCTAATATGTTTCCAGGTCACCTCCGGTGAGGGACAGATGATCGGAGGTAATCTTTCTTTCTTGTTTTTGCTTTCGGCAGTCTTTTCCGTAGGAAGAATTTCCATTTGTATAGGCACGTTCTTTGGCACGTGATTTTCACAAATAGGAACGTCCGGTTTTAACACTTAAAAATTATTGGATGTCGAAAACACTGAAGTAGCTTCCTGAGTGGAAGTCGGCTTGGCTGGCTTTTTTCGGGAAGCCCAGACAGTTTCTTTTTTTTACCTTAGGTGTAGAATTCTTCTTGCCATCATGGGAAAGACAAGCATCTGAAGTAGAAGTCCGAACTGGAAGTTTTCTGTCAGGATCTCTGAACTGTCGAAGATCGAGAGATTCGTCGCGTGTAGAAATAATGAAATATAGCTCCGCGTCTTGGAGCTTGTGAGCACTGATCTGCCAGCTGTAAATCTACTCTGCATATTAGCAACATTATTAAGTGCAGTATGTAAATACCTTTTTCGTCAATATTTAACTGCAGTAAAACTTTTCTTGCATGAGCAACATTAATCGGAAAATGCTTGGGAGGTATAGGTGGATCACAAAGCGACAACTCCGATGAGATCAAACGTAAAAATACGAAGAGTTCGCCAGACTAGATGAGCGAGAGGCAAACGTACCTTCACATTCAACAACTCAGTCTTCTTCCACCTCAGCAATTTAGTAGTGTCCGCAGAACTTAAACATAAGTTTTCCGTTAGAATAGAACCCTGTAATCTAACTGTTAGTTGAATATTTCAAGACGGTCATACTTCGAGAAATGTGAATCTATGACATTTTCAGGTTTTAAAAACATTACAGTCTCACTTTTGAGTGCCATACTGTGTACCTTGAGCATGAAATAAACATTTTGCTTATTTAGATTGCTATTTGGTTTTATTTCGAGTAGTTTTACATTTATTTTCTCTGAATATAGATAAATTATCTTAAAATAAAAGATAACTTTATTTCATATACATTTAGAAGCTTTTGTACATGCTTCAAAAACATACTTTCGGCTCTATTATTCTATTCATTTACAGTTAATAGTAAATGACAGAAAGACAATCATTGACTTATATGTGCAACAGCAGAATTATTACTAAAGCAAACCCTTGTCCTACGCGGAGGTTACTTACTAATATTTTCAGAGAACTGCAAAATTAGGTTCTCCAAAGTTAAGTTTCTGTGGTAAAAATGTGTTAGTTGTAGTTCAAATTAAGAAGGTATGTATAATTTCAGCAAATATATTATTGTTGTAATTAAAATGGGGTAAATGAATTAAATGTTAATTGAAAGGGATTTTATTATTTGCTTAATAAGTAGGTACATGATACAATTATTTGTTTGAGAAACTTGGGGAATTTTTCTTGGAATAAAGACTGACGCAACTCTTTGAAAGTTTCAGGGAAAGGAGTGCAGCGTCTTCCAGTGCTCCTTGTAAAATTCTTCCTCTTCATTTAGATCATTTTCCAGTGCCTCTCGTAAAGTGTTTTCTTCTTCATTTGGATCAATCTACATCGCAGACTCAGACAATTCCTACGCCTTTTGTAACAATTCATTTAATTTCTTGTGAGTTAAAGGAGTTTTATCTCTTTCATTATAACTGCTTCCACTTTCTGCTGGTGTTGTAACATCATCTAGTTCCTCATTTGTCATTTCCTACTCGTCATTCTCAATCAATTCTTTGACTTACTCTGTATCTGAAAATCCTTCCCCGCTAATTCCTTTTGCAACTGGTGGAATTTTAGGGGCTTCATTTTTAACCAATAAGAATTCTTTAAAATTACTGACAACTTCTGTAGAGTTGATGCCAGAAAGCATTTAATGTTGAGGAATTAATTCACTAGTTCCCACGCGAGTTTAATCATTTCCATGAAGTGGCTTAAGTTGAATTGCTGCAAAATGGCATATGCGTGCGTGGGTGGCGTATTTAGAGCGCGTTGCTATAGTAACACCTCCAACGCTCTACAGCATAATACGTATGAATGAAGGTTTCGGGTTTGGCAAATTAAATGTTAATAATGAAGACAAAGCATACATACAAAATCGCGTTCCGCAGATATGCGCTCTACAAGGTACTATAATAAAACGTAAATTACTGATCACTGTATACTTTAAAGAGGAATGTCTCAGTAAGATATGTACAATCAGATTGAAAATTTAAAGAAACACACCAGTGTAAATTTAAAGTTAGGCCAAGAAGTAACTTCAGGTTGGCGTACATCGAGTAAAACTTCATCGCTTTTGAAAACAAAACAAAGTCTTCTTCTTAAGGATGAAATACTTTTTTCTCAGGCAGAAGAGGGACTTGTGTTAATAGCAGATTTTATTCAAAATTTGCATCAACCTAAAGTTGCTTTTTTGCATGATTTTAAATGCCATTGATTAAACTTTTGTCGTTGTTGATTACTGGAGTTACCTACGGTAGAACGATCCAAGCGGAATTATAAGTGAAGCTAGTATTACATCTGCCGTTCTTCATAAATTTTTCTCACTATGGCTCACAGAGTGACCAAATTTCAGTTCTAGTTGACAACTTAGTCTAATATACTGCTCTTTCTTTTTCATAAGTGTCTCTAAGATCAACAAGATTCCAAAGATTTTTAGACCAATTAGGTTTTAGGTTCTCCCATTTGTGCGGTTTTAGGTTCTCCCATTTGCACAAACATTTATACTTGCGTTCGAAGCTGGAATTTTGGCGTGGAAACTCGGGGCTTATCATACTGAACGAGCTGCAACATTTCCAGCAAGACGAAATGGGCGCCACTGGGTCAGCAAGGAATTTTTCAAAATGTCAAAAATATCACCTGTTGAAACTTCCGGCTAAATTCAGTTTTAACACACATGCATATTTAAATATTATCAGAAACATGTATTGTGAAATGAAAATGAAACTATTTCTTATTATTTCCTGTTGATTTGTTTCAAAATTAACCTGCCATCTAACAACGCTTTACTTCATTTAGAAATGGCATTTAACAGAGTTTAAAGATAAGTGAGCGAGAAAGTTTTTAACAACTGCGTATTAAATGCTCCATTAAACTCTGTTAACAGAACAAAATCATTGCGAATATAATGGCATTTGTTGAGAACATAACGTTTAGATTGAAATTGACTTGCATAATAATATTTGAGAGCTTTCATTCCAGCTTAACGCGTGTTTTGCAAGTCCGAAACGGTTGAATGCTTCCCTTAACGTCTGAATGCTTGCCGGAAATAAAAATTTAGACCAATTCTTCTTTCGCTGGATTGAGTGCGAAAATGTGCCAAAGTCGGCTTTCTGTGCGGACAGAAGACAGTCGTGGCTGAACCAATCCCCGGATTCGGAACGATCCGTTCTCGTTAGCCTGAATAATTTCATAAGCTTTTTTAAGACACTGAACTGACTATGCTTTTAATGATTTGATCTTACGGATTTTTCATCTTTTTCAAAAAGTAAATAAAATAGAGTAAACAGAACATGCAGATACATTTTAAGATTAGGTAGAAAGTCTAAATTTTAAACTAGTCTAAATTTTTTTTTTTTTTAAACTAGTCTAAATTTTGAAAAAGACTTTTGATTTCGAGGGCGATCAGACATAGATCGCTCTTCTTTTTCGAAACAAAATATATTTTGGTTATCTAGATAAATCTAATAAATATGTTTTATACAAATCAAAATTTAAAAAAAATTGCTCCTTTTCAACAGTATAAAGCTATCATAAGTTTAAACAGAAATACCTTATTCATATTGATAGCTAATGATTTACCTTTTCATCACTACGTACTGTTGCATGCGTACGAGATCGTAATAGATTGAAGCACAAGTCTGATGAAAAGTTAATAAAATTTATTCTTATCACTGGAAATAAAACAAAATGCTGAAATTTTTCCTCACACATATTCGTACAATATCACACAGTAGTTATGTTTTAAACTACTAAAACGTTAAATAGAACACAATTTAAAGCTCAGAGAAAGCTAATCCGATCTCACCTCGAATTCGCTACCGTCAACAATAACAAAATAAGTAAACAACTGAACTGAGATGTTTCTGTCTGGAAGTACCAGTCATGCAAAAATTTACTATACTATTTAGATTATTCGTATTTTTATGTTCCAGATGGACTTCTCAAGGAATAATAATCTGAAACATCAAAATTTGTGTAATCCAAGAGAACTGTATTCACGTTTCCTTTCGCTCGACCTTTTGAGCATTTAAAGATAAAAATAAGTACATTGCAGAGTCATTAGGGTTTTTGATGCGGGAGACGTGAAAAATGTGCAATACCCTCGCCGTACACGAACACTGGACCTCTCGAATACGCGCCGAGTGTGCTACCGTTACATCAAGGAGACATGCTGGAAGTAGGAAGAAAGGATGACTAGGTATTACGAGACTCAGTCGCCAAATCTTGGTGGTGACGAATTATTTTCCATCACCTTTTAGTTCGGGCGCCATTTTAAAGACATTAGTTTTTTTTTTTTTTTGAAG
This sequence comes from Stegodyphus mimosarum, assembly GCA_000611955.2. Classification (NCBI taxonomy): domain Eukaryota; kingdom Metazoa; phylum Arthropoda; class Arachnida; order Araneae; family Eresidae; genus Stegodyphus; species Stegodyphus mimosarum. Next base: position 208,761 of record KK120026.1, on the reverse strand, counting down.
CAGGAGACATGAAATATATGCATTGCTCTGGCCAGGACTCCAACCCCGGACCTCTCAAATACGCGCCGAGTGTACTACCGTTGCACCATGAAGCCATGCTGGGAGAAAATACCTTACAATAAAATGAAACGGAAATTAATATAGAAAAATGAAAAACATATACATTATTTACGCACTACATTCAAATAAATCACTCGATTACCCAGACGTCAGACGTGATGAATTTTCGTACATATTAATCTTTAGTACTTAGATTTAAAAATAAAATAACCATAAAAATATAAAATGTAATTGACTAGAAAAACCTAGCAAAAGAAGCATCAATTTACATTGAAAATACAGTCAGTTTAACCGTAGAAATTAAACTTACTAAATATTTGACTCGTAATAAGTTTGCCAATAAAATATTGTAAAAAGCATTATTGTAGAAGATTATTAAACTCCTTTTAATTTCTTTCAGAACTTTATAGTGAAAACTAATGTTTAACGATCTTGTACTAATGGAAAAATAAAAAAAATTAAGAAAAACTTACAAAAATTCTGTAATATTCTTGAATGCATATAGTACCGTACTGCTTTGACTATTCCGAGTTTAAACATACAAATACAGTGAAACCCTAAATGGCCATTTAAATCTCTCTAAGGAATTGAACTCAGAACCAGTAGTCACTATTTAGTTGTTTTATAATAAGTCACTGAAAGGGCTTCGTTAGGTTTTAGCTTCACAGTTTGAGGCAATACGATCTGCGGTGCACTGAAAAAGAAATATGAAAAAATAATTTTCTTAATCATGTATCATAACCTTGCATTACTCGATTGTTGTACTTTACTGTTGTTAATCATTTAATAGTTGGTCATTGTTGTCTACAATCCCTTTTACGATGTTTTTCACTGAAAAGTCGCTCTGATATTAAATGATGGAAAGCAAATAATTTGGCAGAAGTTAATAAAGTATAAAGGAACTGTAACTTATAGTTCTTTTCTTAGACCTACAATTCAGTTATCATTCCGTCTGCGAAAGTATAACAGAGACTTAAGAAGATTTTAAATAACATTTTTATTTGAGCTTGACAATATGCACAGTTTGTGCATACAAATTAAACTCCGCCATTCGCAAGTATTTAAATGTCTGAAACTTAAATTCACAAATTTAAATATATTCGTGGCCGCGGACTGCAATTCAAACCGCCTAACTAAGCGTTGTCTCAAGATCTAAACGCGAGTTCTAACTTCGGCCAGCAAAATGGCTAGTGCCAGATTTAGCAATGTAGCTCTGCTAATAACTTAGTAAAACTGGACGAAATGTAGTAAATAAGAGTATCACTGCCGAAGCTCTGTATCTAAAGAATTCAAGAAATCTGCTTCAAATATTCTTAACTCATTTGTATCCTGGCGAGGGCTAATGAAAAAGAGAAACTCTTAGTTACTGTTACAAATCATAAGACTGGGTTAGTTGAAATCTACAACTGTTTTTCGCCGACCGACCAGCATAGTGGTTAGCATCGCTGACTGCCGTAACGAAGGGCCCGGGTTTGAATCCCGGATAAGGCATGGATGTTTGTAAGTGCATATTGTCCGTGCGGAGTGAGAACACTCTAAATATGCGCGAGCTGAAAGTCATCTCGAGAGGTTGGTGGTAGTGGAAGAGGGGGGAGAGATCCTCGGATCCATCCCCCCGGGGTGCTCTCCATCAAAACTGGGGGCGGAACTGATCTAAATCGCACTGTCATCATCAAGGTGCTCAAGGCTGTTGAAAACGACAGGTGTATCTTGCGCTCCTTGCCACGAGATATTTCGTGGACTTGGACTGACTATACGTCAGACAAGTCAGCAACAACAACAACTGTTTTTCAGTTTTAAGAAAGTTGAACAATCGTTGAGATAACTTTCCCAAGTATAAAAATGTATTGCAAGAAAGTAGCCAATATATTAACACAAAAATGTACGCATATACAGTAACACAGTGTATAAAAACATTGTCCATTTAAATAGAAATCTTGATCGTATGCAACAGTGTAATAGAATGTTAGTACTTCAATGGTTAAGAAATGTTAAATATCAGATAAAAAATACACAATAACGCTTATTTAGTCGCATGCTAATTATTTACATTTCTGTTTCGAAATCAATACTCCCTTTTTTTCCAAAAATGTTCGTGGGTATCTTCCATGTGAAATTATTAGCGCAATCTCACGCAACGAATTTTCTAGAAATTTCGCGAAATCGTTAATGCAAAACATACACACCAGGAATTTTTGGTGAAACTTAATTTACACCGCGACGTTCTCACGAATCCTGCCTTTTCCCAACCGAGGTAAAATTAAAACAAATCTTAATTATGCTCCATTAATTGCATATTTATTTGTATTCGTTCGGTTATTCTTTAAGAAAAATTTGCAAATGAAATGCTAGAGTTCTAAAATTTTTCTTTGGTGAAAACAAGAAACCAGTTTCAATCCATTTCATTTCTTTAGTGAAAACAAGAAACCAGTTTTTGATAACAAGAAACCAGTGGCTTTGTAAAACAAAAAATATGCTTTAAAACAGCAATATTCTGAACAATCACTTCAAGAAATTTGACATTATATAACTGTTGAAATATTTCTGAAGATGAGAGAGATGACATATTAAATATTCTTATCCAGTGCTTTTTAATTCGTTTAAACTCAACCAAAAGTGGAAGCTGAAATCAGGTTTACTGTAGAACCTAGTAAGAAATTCTTTTCCTAGACCGTGATTCTTTCTCTTCCTTTTCCCTATTTAATATTCATATCAACACTTTATACTTTCCGCACGTCCTTAAGGTGGCAGTGACCCAACTTCTGAAGCTATTTTATCTACCTGATTTGGATTCACTTGTGGTTTGGATATTAAATGTAAATTTAGCAACTCCCTAAAGCGAATCTAAATTCTTTTTGGGAAAGAAATTCCTGTTTCTTTGCGTCTACTTGACCTGCACTCTATGATCTTGTTGGTAGCTGCTATAGGGGTTTAAAATATTCTATACTTTCCTATGTATAAGAGTTTTCGCTTTCAAAGAATTATTAAAAAAAATTCGTCGCCTTCCCTCAAAAGTGTTGCGCCTCTTTTTGGGAGAATAATTAATCTTTTATTATATTGCTGACAAAATATAAATTTTTATCAATTGCGCGAAATAATTTTTGTGAAATTAATAGAAATGGAAATATTATAAAAAAAAATCTGAAAGCTTTTAGGTTTTGTATTATGCCCAAAGGGACTTTTTTAACGTTTTGTGTGTTACCTTTATGTATTAAATATCATGTTCTTTTCACTTAAACCATAAAATTCAATTCGACAGCAATTTCACAAAATATTTAAAAGAGCATATCTTTAAAATTTTCGATACATAGGCTCGCGCGCTGGAGATAGAATTTGAAATATCGAAAAATTGCTGTTGTAAGAAAAAAAGTGCGCGTTTGTTTCAACCTTACTGGAAAAAGATCAAAATGCTTATTTTTTTTAAAAAATTACCCAGTTTATTACACAAGAAAACAATATAGTATTTATATTTAGAAAAAAATAAAATCTGAAGGGTTTCAGATTTTAATGGGTCGCCCAAAAGGGTGTGTTAAGTTTTTTACGCTCTCGCTGAGCTCGTAGACTACCAGTCTGCTTTACACTCACTCCTACTAACCCATTATTTTTGTCTTTTTATCTTTTTAGATTTATTATTTTTCATTTACCATTTCCTTCGCACTTACGTCATATACGATTCAACAGCAAAATTTAAAAAAAAAATTAAAAAAAGTACAGCATTATACGTTTAGAATTATGGATGCAGCATTAAGTGTTGGCATATATTTTTCTATTTTTTTTTCATTCTTTTCTCTGTTCATATCAATGTTCAGTTTTTTTACTAGAATGTCTTTACAAAACTTTTCTTTGTTTTTTATTATTAACGTTTTGTGTGTAACTTTGTTTATTAAAAATCAGATTGCTTGCGCTTACGCCACATAAACTTAATTCAAGAGCAAAATCACAAAATATTTAAAAACAGCATATCTTTAGAACTTCCGATAGAGAGTCTCAAGCGTTGGAATTAAAAAAAGTTTTTTTCGAACAGTGTTCCCACTGCTCGCTTTGAAATCGTTGAGTTTGTTAAATTCAAAAATTCTTCAAAGTTTTAAAAAATATGAAATATAAAATTCGAAATTCAAACAATAAAACAAATTTGAAATTCAAAGTTTGGGCTTTCAAGTGCCCATGTTCGGGAGGAAGACTACGTTATTCAAAATTTGATGGCTCTAGGTATCGTTCTTTTTTCACAATGCGAGAAACATGCGTACATTCGTGCAGATTCATTATGTAATTTCTTTAAATGTAATACAGGGCGATAATACAAGTATTTGAAAAGAAGTACGCCGTTTATAGTGATTGAACGCAAAATGCCATTCCCATTCGGAACTAATGTCCCTTTGGGGTAATAAAAGCAGCCGGTATTGGGTATGACTCTCTGTTTTGCCGCGACTCGATAATATTTGCAAAGAGAAAACGATAATACCTGAAGTAGTTATTTCAGGGTTAAGAAATGTTTTTGTTGTTAGCAGGAAAACAGTTTTGAATATTCGCAATGCATGTTCCGTAAAGTAACTGAGCAGATTTTGCAGCTGTATGGCAAGAGGATTAGACATGAAAATAAAAATAGAGACAATCAAAGGATATAAACGCTTAAAGTAAAAACACTTTGCCAGGATATAGCAGTGATGCTCAATGAATAGCAAGCACTGATCTAAAAAAATTGAAAATCAGCATAGTGTAAGATTTGCGAACAGTTAATCTTTTAAGTTGATAAACTTGAAAAATTTCACGCTTCAGTAACGATGCCAATGTTTACTTTCTCATGCATTTCAGTCTGTTTATAATGAACAATAATTTACTTAATATTTTTAGTCCAAAGGCGCTTTGTCCCTGAAGGAGTATTGTTTTCATTTTGCGATTTTGCGTTGAATCGCTATAAACGGCTGTATCACTTTTCAAATTGTTGCCACTAAATGTTATTGCCCTGTATTATATTTAAAGAAATTAAATATTGAAGAATCTGCATAAATGTATGTATATTTCTCCAAATGTGATAAAACAACGGTACCTAGAGCCATCCAGTTTTGAATAACGTACGTTTCAACTCGAATATGCGCATCTGGAAGCCCAAATTTGGAATTTGGAATTGGTGTTATTATCTATTTCATATTTTGTAAAACTTTAATGAATTTTTCATGAACAAACTCAACGATTTTAAAAGCGAGCAATGGCAATACTCTATAGCGAAAAAAAAAACTTTTTATCTCTAGCGCGGGTAACTGTGTATAGGAAATTTTAAAGATATGCTCATTTTAAAATTATTTTGGGATATTGCTGTTGAACTGAATTTTATGGTTTAAGTACGAAGAACATGATATTTAATAAATAGAGGTAACACACAAAATGTTAAAAAACGCCCCTTTGGACGTAATTTTAAATCTGAAACCTTTCAGATTTAAAAAAAAAATTCTTAGTATTAACAATTAAACTTCAACTATAATTTATAAATTAGTGCATATTAACCATGACGATTTTATTTCCCTTAGATTTCAATTAACTGCATTTTTCAATTTAATTCATGCTGGGATTTTTTAAATTCTGTCCCTGTATATCATAAACATTAACGTTTTAGAAATCAATTTTAAATTCAGGAATTAAATAATTAACCTTTTATACTTTATAAGGTATATCTCCCACATTCTTAGCGTGCCTTCGTAGTGTAATGGTCAGCACACTGAGCCGGTATTTCAGAGGTCCGTGGTTCGATCCCCCGCGAAGATAGTGCATATTTTTCATCTCTCCCGCTTCGTTAAACCTAATGTCTCTACAAATTAATTGATAAAAGGGTTATGGATGATGACTCTCCACACCCAGGATTTGGCGACTAGGTCCCCTAAAACCCTAGTCGCCCTTTAAAAAGGGGAGTATATAAGGTATATCTCCCACATTCTTAGCGTGCCTTCGTGGTGTAGTGGTCAGCACACTGAGCCGGTATTTCAGAGGTCCGTGGTTCGATTCCCGGCGAAGGCCTTGCATATTCATCACCTCTCTTGCTTGTAATTAACCTAATGTCTCTACAGCTTTAAGGCTTCTTGTAAATTGTTCAAACTTAGAGAAAATGGAGGTTTTTATGCTGTTAACAGAACAACACGCTCCAAACAGTTTCCTTTAGAAAAAAAGACGTATGCATCAAAGTTGCTTCATTAGCACTGTTTATTGAATGTTTTATTATGATGTCTTATAACAGTGTTCTTATTTTCAAATAAGCATTGCAAATAAAAAATCTTAAAGTGCGTCATTCTGTTTCTTCCAGACTGGAGTGGAGCTTAACAGTTAACAAGGCTCGGCAATATGTTATATACTTTCGGGAATGCACGGAGTCCGGCTTGCTTCAACCTATGTACCTGTAACTTGCTTCAACCTGTATCTGTACCTATCACCTTCTTAACATAAGAAATGTAATTCTCAATTTCTCAAATAAATAATCAAGTATAAAGATACATTTAAAAAAATTATTGACAATAATTACACCGAACGTAAGAACAGTGTTATAAGAACAGCACATTTAATTTAATAGTGGCTTATCTATGTTGGTGCCTAAATCTTTCTGCGCAAAACTGTTTAGCTCTTGTTGTCTCATAACGAAAGTGATTCGAGAAAATATATTTCTGCTGCTTTTATTTTCAGGGCAAAATATACTTTATCTGAAATCCACCGATTACCTGGCTCTTAATACGTGTGTTGTTGTTGGGATTTATCTCATTGTCTGAGAGTAGCATCAGAGCAAGCCCACGAAATTCATCGCGGCAAGGAGTACAGGATTGCGCTTGTCGTTAGCAAGAGCCCTTGAGCACCACACAGTGGAGAGTACGACTTTGCTCAGTTCCGCCCCCAATTTTGAAGGAGAGCTCCCCGGGGGGGACGTGTCCGAGGGTATCCCTCTCCTCTTCTCCTACCACCACCATCTTGAGAGAACTTTTGACTCCCCGCATATTTAGAGTGCCTCCCATACCGCACAGACATTATACATTTACAAATATCCATGCTTTCTTCGGGATTCGAAGCGGGTTCCTTACTTAATATGTTCCATTTATCACCTGACCATACCTAAAAGGTTAAAATCATTGGAAGGTGAACAAGACTTGATTCCGATAAAGCTTGGTTCGTTGGTTATATTTCAAGTTACTCATCCACAGATATATCTCTTTTAATTCCTCTGTAAAGGCACTTGTAAAATAAAATAAGTTATTGTTAGGGGTACATAATGTTCGTATTTACGGAATAGATGGAAATAAATGTGAAATTTATCAGTGATTAAAATGCAAAATATTCTTCGTAAATATTTTTGAAAGAAACTTAGCAAAAAGTAGCTATTTAAAGTTAATTCCCGAACATCATAAACAAAAAATGGCTGACGAACATTGACATTTGCAAGAAAAATGGGAATTGGAGTATTTTTGCCGTGAAGTAAAGGATAAAACTGTAAAGAATTTTCTTCCTTCTCACCGCGCGGTGTAATTGTAAAGCAAGTCCGGCTAACGTAAGAAGATCCAGAGTTCGAGTTCCAGCGAGGATACATTTTTTCACATCTTTTGTTCCAAAATAAAAATTCCTAATGATTCTAGAAAATAATATGCTTGGTATGGAATTTGGCTGTTAATGTACCAAGTCTGTATAACATTGCACGTTAACACGTCACTATGAACAACATAAATCAAAATATAACAATTGGAAAGATTAATGAGACACTAAAAGCTGAAAGAGTTCAAGTTGGAATTAAAAAAAATCTGTTCATGTTTACCAAAATATCATAAGGTGAAGTGGCGGTGCATGCAAGTTACGTCTTGTCTGAGTTATCAAATAAACACTCAAAACTTTTTATCGAAGGTGATTGCATCAAAGAATATTTAATTAAAGCTACAGAAATTGTTTGCCGTGGAAGTAGAAGGCTTTTCAAGAAATCTCTGTGGAAAGAGTTACTGATTTGGCCAGTAATTTAAGTGATTAGATCAAAACAAAACCAAATATTTTCGAAGCTTTTTTCAAGTGCTGTGGTGAGAGTGCGGAAAATTTATCCTTTATAGTCGATACAACAAATCTCCTATCCGTTTTACATTTAAACTGCAAGGAAAACTTCAAGTCATTACAAACCTATACAACAAAGTTAAAGCTTTCTAAATGTAAGTTATTTCTTTGCCAAAAACAATTGAAAAATATAGATACTATGCACTTTTCGACATGCAGCATGAATAAATCAAGCTTAGGTGAAACCGCATCGTAAAAAAATTCGTAGAAAAAAATTAACTTTTGGACTGAATATAAAACATGGTTTTCAGATTTTCAGTCTTTGGAAGATTCCTTTCTTTGTTTTCTTCGATTGCCTTGATAACTATAAAATCAGTACCTATGTAAACAGAGGTAAATGAGACACAGTGCGATTCAGATTTGAAATTAAATTTTAGTGAATTTGGGAGCCTGAATTTTACAAATATTTATCAGCCAGGTTTGAAAACACTAAAGAATTCTCATATATATTATTTCATTATTTCCATGTTTGGAAGCACTTATAGATGCAATAAATTATTTACACTTATGATTGCAAATAAGTTCCCTGTCAGAAATATGACATTCACTTTGGGTCAGTTTTGAAAGTAATGAGATTTTTACGAAAAAAATTTCTTTCGAAGCTGGAATGATGGTAGCAGAGCAAAGGTGTCAAGTGTCAGGAAGAATACATTAGTTTTACCGTTATACTTCTTCTTTACTTAAAATAAACATAATTGTGCATAAAAATGAATTTTTTTTTTTTAAATTTTGCGGCTTGCATGAACTTAGACCTTGTTTATTTGGCTAATGTTAGCCATTGAGATTAATCTGATTGGCTTACAGCAGAAGTGGCCAATCGTTTTGGGAAGAGGGCCACTATCTGGAAAAAAAGTTATGCATGCCACTTTTCCAACACATTAAAAAATATAAAAAGGTGAAAAAAGGTTTTTACTTAATGGCACAATTTTTATATGTAAATCTGAGTAATGGATATTTAAAAAATAATATAATAACTAACACAAGCGTACAGACTAGGGTGTTATTGTTAATAAACATTTTTAAATGTTCACCCAGTTAGGTTACGTATGAAGTAAAAATGAGTAACTTGAAACATTTAATTCTAAATAACTATTAAACAGTCAGTACTTAATTAATGTGGTTTTTGAATATGTAGTTTTTTTACCAAGTCATCTATATTAGGATTAGTTCTTGAGGATGCTAACAAATGTAGGTCTTTTAGGTGCATATCAATTAATCCTGAACGATATTTTTATTTTATTATGTTCATAATAGAAAACATTTGTTCACAAACATATTTTGATCCTAACCAACAACAATAAAGTGACGGAGTGTTGCTGTAGTGAAATAAACCTAAACTAAAATTCAAATAGTTAAATTATATTTATTCTAACGTGTTTATGTGTGTCTATATCAGTGAAGTTGATGCAGAAAACATTATGTTTTTCAAATCTTTAAATTTTTCAGTAAGTCTTCGCGCGCCACACTGTGGCATACTTACCGTGAGTTGGACATTCCTGGTCTAGAGACAAGTGTGGATGTCATACAGATTCTTAAAGTAACAACATTCTGTCACAAAAATTTCGCAAAAGCAGGTCGCTATTCAAGGCCTTCATATTTCCATCAATAGCGTGGATGATGAGAGAGCTTTTAGTATTTATAAAATAGCAGTTATGGATAGAAGACTGAAGGAAAAGAATATTAAGACTACAATGATGATAGCTTCAGTTAAGATTTTTCCAGTTATTTATTTGATTACAATAGGTTCGAAAAACACTGATACGTGTTTCTTATTTTATTTATTTATTTGCGAATAAAGGAGACTATTTGATATTTTACTTTTTATTAGCCCAAACGGTGTTAGCCCAGTAGGGCTATTAATTTAATTTTGGAATTTTTCGTTGATTCACTATAAGCGGCGAATCACTTTTTAAACTTTTGCCACCAAATATTATCCCACTGTGTTATATTTAAACAAATTAAATCATGAAGAATCTGCATAAATGTATGTATGTTTCTCGCACTGTGATAAAACAACGGTACCTAGAGGCATCAAATTTCGAATCCCATGTCTCTCCACCCGAATATGAACTTCTAGTAGCCCAATTTTAGATAAAACAAATTCTAAATCCCCCTGGAATTTAGAATTTGTTTAATACTTATTTCATATTTTGTAAAGCATTTATGAGTTTTTGATTACGAAACTCAACGATTTCGAAGCTAGCCATGGCAACACTATACGGAGGAAAACGTTTTGTCTCCAACCCGCGAGGCTGTGTATCGAAAATTCTAAACACATGTTTTTTTAAATTTTAAAATTAATTTGCGATATTGCTGTTGAATTGAATTTCATGATTTAAGTGCGAAGGACATGATATGTAATAAATAAATGTAACCCACAAAATGAAGAAAATTAAAAAAAAAGCCCCTTTGGGAGTAATATAAAATCTGAAACTTTTCAGATTTTTTTTTCTACGAAATATCACTTTTTTAAACGCAAAGATTACGTATACGTGCTTAAATTGGAAAGAATTTCAAAGAAATATCATTGAAATCATTCTAAACAGATTTATTCATATAAAAACGTACTGGTGGCCTCGGTATCTACTCTTTCTCATATAATTCAAATTTCATATGTTTCACAACTTCAGAGTTTTGTATTCATTGTATCAAAGTCTTGTTCTAAATAGTTTATTCTAAGGAAAGTAATACATTTTGAAATCAAGTAATCGTTGTACGAGTTCTATGCCACATGAAAAATACTAAGTCCCAACATAGAAATCAATAAATTAGCTAAAATCTGAAAAGCTAAATATCTGCGGTACGCTTTGAAGATGAACTAATCTTCGAATCTTCTCTTGATAAACTATCGCCTTGAGAGATATCAGAGATAAAAATCTAGAAGTTCTTAATACGGTTCTCGGATGCATCTAGGTACTTGCAAAGTATTTTTGAAGTGTTCCACAAACTGCTGATGCAGCAGGTAACGTTGAGTCTTTTCAGAACGTATATGTATTCAGCTGCTTCCCTTTCCGCCATAACGGACATTTAGGTTTCTTTGATCCTTCCTTCAGAAGCATTTTTTATCACATTTTTAAAAATTTTTAATTTTTTTAATTTGCGCTTTCTGATCAAAATACAACAAGATTTGTCTGGCATTTGCAAATGATTATGAGTTTTATTTTTGTAGGTATTATAAAAAGAGGGAACTATTCCTACGACCTGGAGACTAATAGCGTCTGAGGTAGCCTTACCTAGAGAACCTAAGTTTAAATGTAAGAAATTGTACGAAACACAGTTATAGGGAGGAGATCATTTTATGAAGTCTTATAATGAAAGCTTCCTCAAGCAAAATTAAAAATTTAAATTTGTGTTTCAAAAACTGAATATCTGTTTAGATCAAAATAAAAGTAAAATTTATCAGTAAGATAGCTTCAAATTTATTCTGCGAACTTTTGAATTTAAAAATCCGGAAATTTTTCGAAACAAATAGGTCAAAAGACCATTTGAATTCAAGAACACTTATGAGTCTGCAACACACGATTACTAAATAAATAAAGAGAATCATTTTTTCCTCGGTTAGATTATCAGAAGTTAGCCTAAGGCACGCAATAGGAAAATACTACATTTATGCTAGCTTTTATAAATAAATGTAAAAGTCAGTGCAATAAACGCTTGACGAACACGAGGTTACATCATTATTATATTACTCGTATGGCAAAATTGCGTTCCGCAAAGGTAACTCCATAAAAAACTGTATTAGGTATAATTCAGATTAAGCAAGCATGTATAATTTAAATAAACATTATATCTGTTGTAATTAATAATAAAAATACGAAAAAAATGTTAATTCAAAGAATATTTAGTGCCTAATAAGTAAGTGATAAAAAAATATTTTTAAAAATCTAGTTGTTTGAGACAATGATTTATGCAAGTCTTTTGCCTCTCATGAAGTGTCATTTGGATCAATCTCCATCGCAAAACACATAGTTCCTGTTTGCTGTTTTATCACTTAGTTTATGCTACTTCTTGTACTTTAAAGTTGTTTAACTTCTTGTAAGTTATAGGCACTTTATCTTTTCCTTCATCATCATTACTTTCATCGTCTGCTGGCGTCCTAAAATGATCCAATTCTTCATTCTTCATTTCACAATTAATTTTTCTAACTTCTTTTTCCATATCTAAAAATCCCTTGCAGCCAGTTGCTTTTAGAATTTGTACAGTTGCCTTGGTTTTATTTTCTGTCGATAGAAATTCATTAAAAGTGTTGATAACTTCTGGTCAGAGAGTTTCTGCCAGCAAGTATTCAGTGTTAATGAACAAACGTTGAACGGCGTATGAATAAAATTCTAGCTTTGGACGAATTAAAAGAAAAAATTAAGATAATGCGTATATACAAAACAGATTCCGCAAATATGCGTTCCCCAAGAATAACTAATTTTCCTACATTTATAGTATATCACATATTTATTTTAATGTTGCGTATATTTATTTTTTATATATACTTACAATGGATATTTCAGTTTCGTTAAGTGAAAAGTAAATTAATGCAAATATTCATTTTATTTAGAAATATGTTTAAATATATTTTATGCATTTAAAAACAACGAACCTACACTAAATAACACAAAATAAGTAGCCATTTAATCAAAGATTCATTTCAGTTTGGAATTTTGCAAATCAAATGGCTTTGAATTCCCCACTTGGAAAATAATAATGACGAATAAAAAGGTGGCTCGAATTTTAGTATCTACACGATAATGCTGTCACATCAATAATGCTGTCTTAAATGCTTCAAACATTATATTCTAAAAGAAATTGTAATTTATCATCAGAACGATAAGTGCATCTGTAAAGGAATTCATCAGCTGTATCAGGAGTTCAAGAAAAAAGGAAACAATTCCAGAATTATACTAATTTCATTATGTACTTTATTACGCTTAAAATGATTCGCTGATTCTTTTTGAATGAAATCTAATTTATATGATTAGATGTCATTATTCTTCCTCTCTAAAAAGATATTTCTCTTAATTTCCATAATTCTTATCATGATACTTTTAAATCAAAACACGGAATAGAAAGAAAAAGTTCAAGGATTTCCTTTCAGATAATTAACTTTGTATTCCTAAGATTCCGCTGCAAAACAAGTTTTTTTATTTCATCGATAGGACTAATCATGCTGATGAGCTTTTAACACAGTGATAATGAACCTTTTCCTGTCACTGCACACGTTTAACGATTTCAAAATTTGGCGGCACACAAAGCAAACGATAAGTTTAAGCGTTGTTTACTTACCTATAATACATGTAAAATAGTTCATGCTAATAATTTTGAATGTAAAATAAAATTATATGTACTACAGAAACAGCAGTATATTTATTAAGGGATTAATTACAAGTTAATAATAAGAATACTTTTAATGAGAAATTTGAGCTTAATGTTTTTTGATAATTTCATTTGTTATTTGGTCGTAAAAATGACAATGCTGCTCTCCTATTGTTTTCTACATTTCACAGTATCGATCATTTATTCGCTTTTTTGACGGTTAATACTTAAAATCCGAATTCATGCAAATAAGATGTAGAAAATTGTAATAATATTTTTAAAGCTTTTTTGGCCATCATGGGATAATCGCATCTAATGTTAATCCAAACTGAATTAATTGAGTCTTCCGAATATTTTAAAATTAAATCTCGATTATTAGAAAGTAAAATTAATTCTTCTTCATTCAAAGTTAATTCAAATACAGCAGTATTCGTTATCACAAATGGATTAAGAATCCTATCAAATGTTTTTATACCTTAATTTCGGAAATAATGAAAAATTCTCTCCTCTAATGTTGTCAAATGGTCAACAACAATTTTATGAATAGTTTTACTAAAATCTTTTGGGATTGATTCAGTTTTTTCCAAATTCCCTTCCTAAGCTGTATTCTTTCATAAAGTTATTTATTTTTGGAATCTCACCAGTTTATCTGTTGAATATATACCCTATCTTAGTAAAATGTCGTTTTTTCTTTGATTTTAGTTTTGAAAAAAGGAAAAATAAAAAAATAAAAGAAAACTCATGGGAAACAGTTGATGATGTCCTAGTAGTACTTAAGAATTGCATACATCTAAAACAGTATGAAGTGTACGTGATTCTAGAATTTATAAACTTTCTACAGAAAAAAATCAAACCCTCTAATTGACTATTTAATTTAAATAAATTTGAACTCTGAGTGGCTTTGCCAAAATTCTCTCGAATTTTGGTTTTTTTGTGCCATTTATAGCTTTGTTTTTCGTTTCTAATTATATTTATTCTCCCATTGTTTACAGTGCCCCCCTTCCAAATGCCGGTTTAGTTTACTGTATTTTCTTTCGGCGCTTGCATACTTGGATTTATGCTATCAAAGATAACAAAAATGTCTGACAGGCAAGCTAATCCCATCTGCACCAATCAGAACTTCTCAATTTAAATTATATACTGAACATGCTCCGAATTGCGCTCTCCTCCAGAACACCAAAATCGGCTTGGGTACCACAATTGGCGCGTTTATTAATTTCTTAAAAACCGAATTTCGCCAATTTCCATGTGTACCGTATACTAGGTTAGGTTAGGTTAGGTTATTCAATTATGGCAAAGCACACGAGGGCTATCTGCTTAAAGGGAGGGATGCTTTCGTGGAGGACTTTCTAAGGGAAACTGGCTCATATACACGATACGCATGGGGAAAACCACGAAAACGCCCATGCAGCCAGCCCGTTCGCGGGATTCGAACCTCGGACCGAACTACCAGTGTTCAGCGTCTTTACCGCTCGGCCGCTGGTTGGGCTCGTATACTAGGATTAAACCCATTATAATTACTATATGCATTTCTAAAATTTGGCGGCACTATGGTTGAGAATCGCTGTTCTAGTCAAATAGACCAACTGTTCTGTAAGTAGCGAAAGGAAAATCATTGTTGGTAATGACAGGATTCGCGAGCGATTTGAAGACAGATTTAGGCTTTACATCTCCTTCCGGAATGATAAAACTTACGTCTTCATACTTCTGCCATCGAGTAGTGTCCAGCAACTAGAACATTTACGCAGCTGGTTTTACAGAACACGCTAAACTGATGGCGTTATCAATAGAATATAATGCGCGTAGCACACAAAGTTAAAATACTATGTATTTTATTTACTACGCCATAGTGTTTCTAAATTGCATTGCAATTAGATGATGAAAAACAGTTATTTTTTAAGTTACTCAAGTCTAAAATTAGTTTCATTTAAATCATATGCATCTCATTTCTTTCAGTTTTTGTTTTTTGATCCACGAGGTTATATCTTTCATTCAATACTTTGCTAAAACTGTAAGCAGTCTTGCTTACGGTAAAATAACGAAACAACTCCGCTAATTACATCCGGCTGTTTCCCTCTTCGCGGGACGTGTCTAAATCAGATCATCGACCTGAACTTTCCGGTAAAAAAAGAACAGGTAATGCTTGAGGTTGTGTTGAAGACGAATCGAAACGTTAGAACTTTAAAGGAAAAAAAACAAATGCCTTGAAAGGCAGCAATATGACCGCACGTGATTTAGAGCACTTTCGCGTAACTGACAAAATGTTTCTAGAATTCTAAGTGGCTTCGCTAAGTGAAGGGTTTTCGACCTAATGCGTGTATTTCGTTGAAATGTGAAACATTTTTAAGATGTTTTATCTTTTTCAAAGTTTTTTTTCTAAACTGTTCTGCAGACATTTTTTACTAAGTGAAGTTTCCTAGTTTTTTGTTGTGATTATTGATGAAAAACACAGTATTTTTCATTTATTGATTAAAGAGATTATAAAAATTCGTGAAGTAATCCATTATTATTACTTAAATCGTCTATCTTTTTTTCTATTTACCAAGCACTGACTCAAGAGAAGCTTAATTTGCGAAACTTTGCCATATCTTGTAGAGCTATGAATTGTAAAGAATTAAAGCATATTAATTGCTAAAAAGTGAAAATATTACATTCACCATTATATCACGTGATATGGTTTGAAAATGTTCATAGTCGACATTAGATGAGTCCTAATGTTTTTTAAAATCAGAATCATAGAAGGTTTCCGCATTCTCCATATAGAAATAAAAATACTAATAAAAATTCCTTAGTACTAAAAAAATATTTTTTTAAATAGTAAATTACTAATTTAAATTATTTTTTAAACAGTGAATTATTCATTTTTTAAATAGTAAACTACTTACTTTGTAGAGACATTAGGATTTAATTTGGAAGCAGAAGAATGAAAAATTAGCAACGCCTTCGTCGGGAATCGAACCACAGACCTCTCGGTTACGCGTCGAGTGTGCTGACCATTACACCCCGAAGGCGTGGGAAGAAGGTGGGAGAAATACCTTATAACTTTGAATTAACATTAAAACATTAAATTTGAAACATTTAACATTTAAATTTGAAATCCTCTTTCCCGAAAAACAAATTTTAGAACACTGTTTTTATAGGTACAAATAAAATTTAGGAAATAAAGTACGTAATTAAAAACTTTTAAATCTTGAGGCTCATTTCCTCAATAAATTTAAAATGAAAAAGTATTTGAATTGCAGGTGAAATTTTTCCTTTTAAAAATAAACTTTTTTTAAATTGTGCAAAAGGATTAAGCGGCTTTTTTTAAGTGCAAAAGGATGTGATCATTTCAAGAATTAACGTAGACAACCGCTAAATAAACCCGCCCTACTGTCATAGTGGTAAGGAAATAAGTCACTAGACAGACACAGTTATGCTCTTTCAAAGTCACACCTATCTTTTTCTGACTCTCAAGACAGTGACGTATCTTATCTATCTGCTCAATGATGTCACTTTACTCGTTTCTCGTTTCGGAGCAGGACATCGACGTCACCAAACTGGTTGACCTTGGTCGAGAAGAGCAAACCTTGTAGCTTAGAGAAGCTTAGTAGCAAACTTAGAGAAATCGGTTGCCGTAGTTGTGGGCCTGAAGTTTTATTTATTATTAAAAGTTTTTTTAAGGAGAGCAAAATATTCAATCTGAGCTCCTTGCAAGAACAAATTTAAGACTACAGTTTTTAAAAATAGGGTATGATCATTACTAAGATAAAAACAAAATTCATTAACTAAAATTCATAATTCAGACTTTTCAATCTTAAAACTCATTTTTGCAATGTAATTTAAAACAACTTACATTTTTAAACAATTTTTCAAATTAAAGGTACTGTAAAGGGAGAGAATTTTATCAAGAATTAACGCAGATAAACAGTAAATAAGAGACGTCAGATTTTCTTCAGAAAATTAAAAGTGTGGTATTCATTGCCACCACGAACTGATGTAACTGACTGAGGTCTACTGGGATTGAAATAGTCGAACTCTTTTTTAATTAGCAGCTATATTTGACTTGACAAAACTAATCTTTTCGAAGTTTAGAGATAAAATACATGCAGTATGTGGCGTTTAATGTGATCACGCTTGTCCACGCGTCTTTTGGTAATATGAAATGATGAGAAAAATGTTCTTCAAAATAGAAATGGAACTTAGTTTATTTAAGAATTTTAATTACAAAAATGCAAACATTTATTTATAAACTATTCATAGAGTCTTTAACTGATAAGTTTGTAGAGTTATTAGGATTTTTTAAGTAGGAAACACAAAAAAATGAGCAATACCCTGCCTGGGACTCGAACCTCTCGAATTACACGCCGAATGTGCTACCGTTACACCACGAAGGCACTTAGAAAAGAGGGATGAAATACCTTATATACTCCCCCTTTTAAAGAGCGACTAGGAATTAAGAGACCCAATTGCCAAATCTTGGTGGTGAAGAATCATCATTCACTACCTTTTAGTTTGGGCGCCACTGTAGAGACATTATGTTAATTTGAAGGAGACATGAAGTATAAGCAATGCCAATTTCCAAATGCCGTCGTAGAGACACCAACCTGCACCTCTCGAATACGAGCCGAGTGTGCTACCGTTACACCAGGAAGGCATACAGAATGGAGGGCGAAAATGCCTTATAAGTTCATCTATCAACAGTTCATCATTTTTCTGGAAATTATTTGATCGTTGCTATAATTTTAATCTTAATACTCGGGGAACATTACTCATTGCAAGAGGAATGACAATGCAAAATTTAAAATTAAACAAAAAGTCAACTTTATTTTGGCGTACATTTTTTGTAAGATCTTGCTATGAAAACTTCTGGTTAACCTTCTGAAATAATTTTAAGCTAAGCAGTTAATATAAGCCTTGTAACTTAAAAATAAGTCCACCAGAAATTAAAGATGTAGAATATACAATCTGATCTTTAAAACCAACTACTCAAATTGGCAAATTGGTATTAGAAAAAACATTTACCTTTACATGATATAATTATGCCACGTAGAGTGTGAAATAGTTAAATAAAAGAAGATTTAATTATTCAGGATATAGCTGTGGAGTTACTTTACTGGATATTTCGCGCACAAGGCTTGTAATAAACATGTTCCTCACATAAGAATACATTATATTTTGCTATGCCAACAAATTCAAGAAATGAAAATAATAAATATTTCAAGGAGGTTTTTTACGAAGTGTTTAATAAAAATTTCGAATTAGAAACGGTTAAAAACTGAATTTAAAAATTTAGTTTCCATTTATACAGAAATGTTTTGTAGTTTAACTAAAGTTAACTGTTAAGGAAATAACTGAAAACAAAGTAGCAGACATAACATTTTATAGCACATAATTTTCAGAAAGAAAACAGGTTTATATATTTCAGAGGAAAGTGCCGATGATCTAAAAGCTCTATGAGCAATTCGATTGATATTTTCATTGCATTTTAAGATTTTATAAATCAAAAATCAAATATTTAACACAATATCACAAAAAGAATTCATGCCAGCTTGTATTAATTAACTAACATTTTACTGCATAATTTTGCAACTCTCAGCAGGCTGCTATCTTTTCAATAATTGAAAGATTATACATACTACCGCTGGGAAGAAAAATATATGACTTACCCAGCATGAACTAAAAGCATTATTCTCTTGACTTTCAGCGAATCATAATGCACGAATTATGAGAAGGAAAGGGGTTTTTGACCTCGTTCTGTCATCGAACTGCGATATTCCGTCTTTTGCAATAAACTATCGTTTGTTCGAAAGTAAAAGTTTGCAGAGTTATGAAATGAGCTTAAGTATATAACAGAGAACCGAAATCTCAATAATTTCTCAAGTAACTAAAGTATTAAAAAACTAGCTCTTCTCAGCTTCTATTAAAATTTTTCTACGCCGTAGCCTAAATATTACCTAACAATGGTTACACAACATCTCTGTGTTTTAAATGCTACGTTGATTAAAAAGAAAACGCTTAACATCGAACAAATTTTGAAAGCTAACATGATTAAAATCTAGCACATATCTCCTTAAAATTTATCCTCTTTTGCATCTTGCTTGCTCCACAACTAAAAGGCTTTTCCGAAGCCATTTGAGTTTTAGGATATGCAATATTCTATTCGTCTTTAAGATCTTTTACAGAGTTTGAATTTTAGGATATACAATATCTATACTATTCGATTTCAAGACTTTTAACGAATCTGAATTTTACGACATGCAATATTCCATGCTATTCGACTTCAAGATCTTTTAAAGAATCTGAATTTTAGGATATATAATATTCTATCTTTTACAGAATCTGAATTTTATGCCATGCAATATTCTATGCTATTCGGCTTCAAGATCGTTTACAGAATCGTATCAATGAATATGATTCATAGCTAAGATTCGGAAACAAAGAAAAAGGCCACAAATGAAGGTTCTAATATTGCAGACACTGAAACATTTCATGGAAATTGTTAGTTACAGTTTATTTAGTATGCTGCGTTATTCGAATAGAATATCTTCTACCTAATCAATCTCCCGCTTAGTATCAATAAGTGATTAATAATTACGATTCTGAGACAAAGAAATAGCTTCGAAATGAAGATTCAAAATTCTCAAGAAGACCAACGAGTCCAAGAAAATTTAGGAGTGAAATGAAGACATTAATGGTAATCATTTCAGGCGTGAAGGAGATTGTTCATCAAGAATTAATTCCTCAACTTAACTAAACAATAAATTTAGAATGAGTAATACAAACAGGTGTGAACACGTTAGAGCATTAGGTTCATGAACTATTTTCATTTTAAGATGCCAATTCTCTAGAACAGAAAACATGAACAACCAACAAGTTGTGAAACCTAGCAGTACTAGGAAAAATTAGCAGGTCTATTCATCATTGCGTGAATAAGTAATGAAATTATTTTCTTGTAAAATTTTACTCTCCAGTTTTACAGCCCTCGTGACACATCTTTTCAGAGGTCAAGAACGTCTAAACTACCATCTTGTTAATATTCATAGATTATAGAGCAGATAATAGTTTTATCTATTTGCTAACGCTTCCTGTCATTCAATACTGTAATGTAAGGGGTAATTTAGTTTTTTTTCTATATGTAATACATTAAATTTAATAATGTATCTTATATCCTTGCTGAAACTGAATTCGTGATGCACCGCTCAGCTATAATTTAAGGCGAGGTTATCATATCGCAAGCTTTGCTCATGTGTGACGTCACTGACTCCAGCGTTGGGAAAAGCCTAATCTTGTTTCTGTACTGATCTTGGTTTAAGGTATCTTTCTAGGCACCTACAGAAATTTTCTGACCAAACTTAAACTATGCTGTAAAAATTGCAAATATTTTCCTGATCTTTATTAGCCTGTACTTCTAAACACACAGAGACTTTTGCCGTACACTGCGATAAACGTAGAATAAAAATAAAATAAATAATTGATATTAGGCCTACCAGCGGCCGAGCGGTTAAGTTGCTGAACACTGGTAGTTCGGTCCGTCTTCCGAATCCCGGAAGATGGGCTGGCTGCAGGGGGGTTCTCATGATTTTCGCCATATGTAGCCAGCTTTTCATACAAAGTCCTTCACGAAGGTATCACTATCCTTAAGCAGATAGACCTCGAGTGCGTTGCCTTAACCAAACCAATGATTGCTATTAACTTAATTTAACTGACACAAAATCTCCTCTGCTCAATAGTTTTAGGAACAGAAGTCGTCTCGTCTAGAGAAGAAAAGGAAGGGTAGATAGGCAATTAAGCACTTTATTTCGATGTTATGAGGTTGGCGAAAGTCGGCGTTTGTCAAAAAAGATTTCACTTCAGAAAAGACGGAAATTAGTTGCTTCATCACCTTAAAGTTACAGAGCCCAAATGCAGGTAAGGTTTTACGCTGAAATAAACGTTTTCGTGTTTCCATCCATCTACTCCCCAGATTTGACAGCCTACGTTCTTTTTTTAACGCCAAACCTAAAGCGAAGAATTGCATTTCAGCTCCGTGCAAAATCGTTCAGAACAAATCACAGAGACTGCTGGACACCTTTCAAACATAATCGTTCAGGTAGCAAACACTGGCATTGTTACATAAAGAAGAAAGGACGTTATTTTGAAGGCAATAGAGGTTTGATTTAATTCAGATAAATTTCAAAATTTGCTTGATTTTCTTCAGTTTGATCAGCTTAGTAAACAAATATTTGATTTATAACCCACTTCCTAACTGTGCATTAGAAAGTCCTCCACGAAGGCATCCCTCCCATTAGGCAGATAGCCCTCGTGTGCTTTGCCATAATTGAATAACCTAACCTAACCTAACCTAACTGTGCAAGATATCGCAAGGTTTTTAACGCGTTATTTCTTATCTTTCCTGCATTTCTATTTTTTGCATCTGCAAGAAGTGCAAATTTAGCCAGTTTAAATAGCGAGTACGAATTAAGCTAAAGGAAACGAGTGGTGGTAACTTAGTCAGTAGCACTGTAACTATTACAGTATTTCACCCGTCGTTGGTAGCCTGATGGTTTTTGAATGGTTAAACGGCCGCGTTTGATTTGCAGCCGGGATTTGATAGTCACTAATCTACTATTTACTTTGCAAGCATTTAAGTTGTTGTTATAATCTCAGGTCACAAGAAATTGCTGTAAAGTGTTTTTAATGTTTTAGTTTTCAAATTTGCAATCTTAATACAAATAAGCTTTTAGTTGATTTGACTAATGTTAATTATTTTATTTTATTTATTATTTATTTTTTGGTTAATAGGAACTGTGCCTAAAGCAAGAATTTAACATTCACTCAGTTTCTTTCTAGAAGTTTAACTTTCTTTACCACTACTGCATTTGATGCCGCAATATACGTTTGTAATATTTATGTAATATCTGTACAGTGTTGGCTTTGTAAAGTGTATTTGTAATCTGTATTATTGTATGTTCTGCTGTAAAGTTTTTTGAGTATCTGAAATATGTGATAATTATGTAAATTATGTGATTATGTATTCAGCCACAACAACTACAGTATCTTACAGTGTTATCTGACGCATCTCTTAATACTAGACAGGTAAAAACGCGAGAAAACACCACCTAACCGCTTGGTAGAATGATGGCGTCGCTGTCTAGATTCTACGGTAAAGAAGAAATGGTAATTTGTCCTGAATCTAGGAAAGCCAAACATGTGTTTAGCTTAAATTATGGTTTAACCTTGTAAGTTTTAATATCAGTTTTGCTTTTCTTTAATTTGCTTACGACATTAACTTTTTTCACTGAGTACTCTTTTTACTGTACTTTACTCCACCGGCAGAGCAGCTGGTCCACTCGTAGATTGTGCTTATCAGCCTGTTTAAGTCCTGTCAGTGATTCTAATTTTGTGCTCTGATATATGTGTCTGGAAAATATTTTGAAAAAATATGCATAATATTAGATAAGTATGCAAAAATATGTATATATCATTGATTAATTAATTGTACATCATTTTTAAAACAATGCCATTTTTGCTAACTTATTAAAACAGTCAATAAAAATGTACTACAATTAGTAAAAATATTGCACATTGTAATCAAGAATTAAAAAAAATAAAATAAAATAGACCCCTCCCTAAAACGTTCATTTTAACTAGAAAATTTTGGTTTCCAAAACATAATTAATACACAAAATACGTAAGAAGCACTTCTTTGTAACACAATCCTTGTTTATCAGTATGGGCTGGCTTTGTGATATAACGTATGTTCATTTTAAAAGGTGTACTTTTTTCTTTTTAAATTTGAAAGACAGTTTCACTTTTAATTTAAAAATATTGATGTCAAAACATTTGTATTTTTTGAACATTAATTAAAAACCTTCGCTACCTATAACTTTGTTACGCATTGTGTTTTTATGATGTTAATTTTAAATAATACTTTATTTTAAATATATTTATTAAGGATTGAAATCTTATTTCAGCTATGAAAAATAAGTGTAAAAGGAAATATAGTTATTAAAAATAACTCTTAAGGCGCAATTTGTGCATTAAATATCTTTATTTTACGCAGAATCACACAAAGTTGCTTTTGCATAATATTTACATTTGAAATATAAAAAAAGAAGTCCTTAATAAATAGAAAACATCTTGAGAAGTAAAAAATGAGCTAAACAAATTTCACATGGAAACAAAATATATTTTGTTGACAAAGAATATATTACACGTGTAAGGCATATAAATATATATAAAAACTGTCGAGTAATAATTAAATTATATATAAGACATATATTTTTCCCCATCTTGTATAGTACAAGATATTTAAAATATATAAT
>KK120026.1:143273-177204 GCA_000611955.2 Stegodyphus mimosarum | reverse complement strand
TAAAGAATCAACTTGCTATTGCATAAAAATTCAAAAATATACCTACACATTTTACTTTTATCTGCTATAATATAAATTAAAATTATTACTAATTTTTTATTGGTAGAAACCATAAGCAAGCTTTCATCTTCCTTTTTCTGTGTGAGTGTGTATTTTGTCATATTAAATAGGTATCAGCATTTAAAAAATAATAAATATGAGAATGTAAGTATTGTGAACAAAAAAGTGGCTAGTTTGTTTCTAAATGATTCTTTAACAACTGTCTACAAAATAATCTTCTAGAATACAGAAAGAAGAAAAGGCAGAAAGAAAACCTTAAACCAAAAAAATACACCTAAGAGGAAAACAGATTAATATATTTTGAAGTGCAAAACCTATAATTCCCGTTTCGTATAAACTACACCTGACTGAAAATAAAAGGTATAAATTAATACTCCCTTTTAAATAAATAATTATTTATAATTTAACACACATCTTAATACATATAATAATTTTGTTTGCAATTTATATATTTTCTAAATAAAACTATTGAAACATGACTACGATTTATGCTGCTTTACAGCATTTCAATACTTATTAAATGTCAATACACACACATAGCGGGTAAATGATTCATTGAAACAAAAATATGTACATATATAGATTTCTCTAAAAATTGTGCTGAATTTCTGCAACATAAATTATTATATATAGATATACTGTGCTTATAAAATAGCTTTAGTAGGAGCTATTTTGGCCCTATAATAGGAGTTCGAACATTATTCACAGTGATGGCTTTGGACCTATTTGACCTCGGCGACACTCGTTTTGATACATTAGGAGATGAAATAGGTAACTGCTTAGCAATGCTCTCCATAGATCTTAGAGACCTTGGCATAGGGGTTGTACTACCTTTAGGGGACTGTGACGATTTTCTAGAAGGAACTCTCTCTTTTGCAGAGTCATTACACCTCAAAATACGAGGAGGTTGCCCAACAGAAGGGCTTGATGCGTTACTTTTAACAGCTCTACCAGGGCTTCTTCCTCTTGGTGAACCTACAAGATTTTTTATTTGACTAGTAGAAGAAGCTTTCTGAAGTCGCGAGCCAGTATTTTTTGAAGATTTGATGTTTTCAGAAACTAAATGAGTTTTTGAAGAACTCTTCTGTATGTAATGAGAAATGTTTGATGAGCCATCTTGGTGTTGTCTTTGAAGTTTGCGAGATAACTGTTGTTCTAACATTTCTGCCTCTTGGAGGCAATGGTTGACCATGCGGGAATCAGCATCAATTTCTGCCACAAGATCTTTACTTCTAGTATCTGGAGAAATAGGAGATTTTTTATCTTCTGAAGTATGCAACTTCGCTAATGGAACAAGAGATTTTCCATGAGCTTTCCTAGTTGGGGACTTATCACAGCTTATTTTATTCTGAGCATTTGTCTCATTGGTATGTTGAATTAATGGATGCAAAATAGGCACTTTGTCTCTTACGGGTACAGATAATGTAGGCTTAGGTAAGGAAGATGCGGATGAAATATTTGATTTCACGATTTTAGGCTCTTTTTCCTCTTTTTTCATATCTGTTATCTCAAAATTCTTCCCGATAACTTCAGGAGCTTCGTTCAACCCCTTTTCCTGATTAGATATATCTGAAAGAATAAAGAATGAATTAAATAAGTTTTCTAAAAATTTAAAGTATTACATGCACAGAATTTATTTGATTAAAGTTATGGTTTAGGTTACTTATAAGCATTACTCTTAGCCTTGATGCCATTCAAGGAATTTTTTCGAACTCAGATTATCATCAGTATGTCTTTAATATGAAGAACTAACTAAATAATTATTTATCCTCTCATACCACATTCAAAATTCCCTGTATTGTACTCCCAGCAATAAATCAGATAGCTTCGCTACTAATGAAGAGGTACCTGTACCAGTTTGCCATCAAAATCGATACAATCTTTGACTAAAATATACGCCAAACACAAGGTTGTTGCTATTCTAATTTTATGCTTTACTTTGGTGTGTTTCCATGCTATATAGATTACTAATTTGTTAAACTATTCAAATTAATATTAATTAGGCTATAAATAACTGAAATAATGTTAACACGCCATATCGGTAACGCACTCACCTTCAACAGAAACTGATGCATCTAGATCGTCCTTGCTATCTGATGAAATTTCCTCATTGGCCTCCAGGCTGTCAGGGTTATCACTGCAATGAGCAGGACTTCGACTGTCGTCCATATCAAGTGAAGCCACACTGCAAATTAGCTGAGATTCAGATCCGTGGTCGCCATGGCTTGGAGAATGAGTTTGATCTTGAGGTAAATCTTGAAGATCTCGCAAACTATCTTCTTCATGCGCATCAATATATAATTTGTTGCAGAAATGAGATTTGATTGAGGAATTATAAGGATTTAATGCAACAGGAAGTAAGTCGTGTGAAATATCGTGTGCGGACTGATCAGCCGAGACATTATTTGCTTCTTCTTTGATCGGTGAAACAGCCTTTTTTATTAAACTATCAGCTTCTCTCCATTGCGAGTTCCTGTCTATTGAATCTTGGTTAAGAGGGGAATTATTGTTTTTGGTAGAAAAAGTCAAATCCCTTTGGGATTTTCTGACTTGAACACTTCTTCCTTTCTTCGGATATGTGGACCTTTCCAAACAGCTCATATCTTCAGAATCATTCTGTTTCTTCAGTTTCTAAAAAGGATTAAATAATAAATTTATGCAACTTCTTATGGTAAATCATTGCAATATTCCTAACAAATCACACATTTGATCAATTTCTGAGCATTAAGTTTTCAGTTAAAATAAAATACCTTCAGAATACTTTAATCAGAGTTTAGGCTATAATACATACACTTGCTCAATGTTGTTCTTATAATTCATTTGCGAAGTTTCGCTTTCCATACATACTGTATCAATACATATCAGTTTTAACCTCAAGCTGTCTCAAACTGGATATGCTTTCTATAACAATTCCACATTTAAATATGTCTGATCTTTCTTTTCTTGCAAGGACAACACTATTCATGTATCATTCATTATAAATGAATCTTTTTCCTGAAACTGCATTGGATATAATGAAATAATTACTAAAGTAATGCGTAATAATACAGAAACAGTGAAATACAAATTAATTAGCTCCTAATTTGTTGTTATGTTTTGTAACATCAGTTAGACAAGATATAAAAAATGCATTTCAGTGTGGTAAATACAGACAAATTTAACTAAAATTAAGCAAACGATTCTACTCTTCTTCTAGATATATAACATACGGTTTTAGAAACAGCTTTTATTAATTACATTAGTTTTTAAAACGTATACAAATTATCAGTGGATATATTGTACATTATATCATATTATAAAAATATTATAAATTATATTAGTTAGATATATTATGCAAATAAAGGTGAAACATAAACCCTGTACTTTTTGGTATTAAGTCATTTAATTTATTAAGCAAATAATAACGTTTTAATTTTAAAGATCTTATGCTACATCAAATAGCAGTACCGAAAACTATTTAGCTGACAGATCGTGTTGAAGTTAAAGTTTTTACATCTCTTGGAATTACAACACTTCCTATGTACAGCTACTGACAAAATGCCCTGGTAGAATGAATGATGAAATGTCTTTCATCTGGCTCATAGTTGGTAGGATTCTCCTACAGACATATCTAACACTAAACTGAGAGAAAACAATTACTGTGCTAGGTATTAGGCGTTGAATACACTATCAAAGAAAATATATAGGTGATACTTTTACATACATATTATTTATCCAGACAATGAATTTTTTAATAAAACTTTTGCAAGATTAAACTTAAACTGACTATGTTAAGTATTTAAATATTGACTCGGTTAATAATTAAATATTAATTCTCTTAAATAATTACAAACTATAATTTTTAAAGAATTATAATTAAATTTAAATGCTAATTTCTTATAAAGCTAATTGAAAACTTATCTTTATCATTACACTTATTTATGAGGAGCTTTCCTAAAACAATATCGAGACAAAGGATTATTAAATCAGTTTTTAAAATACAAAAGTGTTTGAAAAGGATAAAGGATACAGAATAAATTTCCTTTATAATGTTATTAAATAAAGTTAGAATTTTATAAAAAATTAATTATTAAAAAATATATCTATCAGACAAACACACACACGAGAAAGTTATATAGCTTTAAAAATGATAATCTGATACTTCATAAACTATCAATTCTAGAATACTCAACAAATTAAGAAAATTAATTTTAAACGTGTCAGTGTATTAAACAGACTCGGAGAAGCAGTATATAATTAAGTTAGAAGATATGCAATGCAAACTGCTAAACCTACTTGGGTCTTGCAAAGCATTTAATATGAAAATATGCCAACAACATAAACTTAAAATTGATATATCTGTCTTGGTATCATAACAAAAAAAATTCGGTTATGTAACATTGATTTAAAACATACACGATAAAATATAAACGATAGTTTAAAAAACAGGTACTTCCTTCTACTGAGAAAACAAAATTTTATTTGCTTCAATTTTGAAAGATAAATAATAATTTATAAATCTCCATAAATTTCATTCTACCGAGAAAAGACCTTGTCTACCTTGTCTTCTACAATTTTTCAAAGTAATGCTTTAATATAATTTTAGAGAATAATTTGATTTTGAGAGACAAACTTTGATGAATTGATGAATGAGGAAAGTTACTGATAGAAATAGCGCAAGACATACACTGCGAAAAA
This sequence comes from Stegodyphus mimosarum, assembly GCA_000611955.2. Taxonomy (NCBI): domain Eukaryota; kingdom Metazoa; phylum Arthropoda; class Arachnida; order Araneae; family Eresidae; genus Stegodyphus; species Stegodyphus mimosarum. The sequence goes on along the minus strand of KK120026.1, from coordinate 172,467 downwards.
AAAAAAGGACAGTTCTATATCTCCCGTTCTACTGGGCCGATTGCCGAAATTTAACTTGAGTTTTCCCTGTCGCGAAAGGGCGACTTAGGATATATATTAGATTTATATATAGCATTGTTCTAATTTATACACAAAATTGGGCTTTTTCTGAAATAACATACCAATTTTTTCCATATTTCGAATCTACGATTCAAATTATGCCTAGATATTAAATTTTGTAATTTTTGGTGCGAAATTTAAAAATTTACCTTGGGGCATTTTTTTTCAGTTTGCGCCAAGAAAAATTCACTTGGCGAATAAATAATTAAGATATAATGTATAGTAACATATTTCCCTTTTCTATTTTTTCACTGCACACGAACGGGCAAAAAGTCGTCATTCATACTTTCAAACGATTTTAACAAAATGCGTAAATTATATTTGGCGTTATTATCGCTTATAACAAATATGCCAAATTTCAAAATGCGCCAATATGTAAATTCATGTATATTTTAGGAAATTTTAAATTAAGACTCTAATTTTTTGCCGGTACGCTTAGAAATATATATACTTTAAGATGATGGTAAAAATTTTATAGGTTACAATTCGAAATTGTTTTCGAAAAATTTATATTTAAAAACACAAATTTTAAAATCATAAAAAATGGACAAATTTTATTTGGATTACCTAAATTTCGAAATGTGAAAAGAAGAATTCAATGAGTTTAATAAAAAAGAGATATTAATAAATATAAATAAAATTCAATTAACATTGAGGAGCTAAAATTTTGACAGCTAATTTTTTAAAACTACTCGTGCGACTTTTACAAAACTTGGCAGCTTGACATAATTTGAGTCGTAGGATCGAAATATGAAAGAAAAGTGGCATGTCATTTAAAAAAAAGTCCAATTTTTGTGTCAAAATACGGACATTAAAACAAAGCTATATATAAATGTAATACATATCCTAAGTCGCGCTTTTGAGACATGATAAACGCTCTCCCGTTCTACTGGGATTGAATTTTGTCAATCGGCCCAGTAGAACGGGAGATGTACCCTTTTTTTTCGCAGTACACATGTTTTAATGTTTACCTTCAGTTAAGCTTTTCTTTTCTTAAAAAACATCATATCCCAATTTTTAATTTAAAAGAATATAAAAGAAACAATGACTCTTTTAAAAACAATGTACTATACAGTTTTAAAAAAAGGTCTTAAAAGTCAAGAAATATCTAATAATAATTAAATGAAAAAATCAGTTTTTAAGTACTTTTGTAAACAGTGAAATGTACAAATAGTACTTTATCAGCAAATAATAATGCTTATTTTTTATATTACTCGCATGTCCTCATAATACACGTACAAAATCGTTTTATAATCAATAAAGTTCCATGAAAAATTTAAAATGTACTTCTTTTTCCTTTCTGATGATATTATTGTGATACGCCCAAATTAAGTATTTGAATCTTTTCTAAGATCACTGATCACGAGATTTCACTCTCAATCCAACTGAGATAAAGGCATATACTTATTGTGTGGCTCCCTATAGTTATATTATTCAGTTCCTCGCCAGAGTTGTTTATTGTAGGAAGCTAAAAACAATGACTTTATGGATGCAAATATCCAAAATACAGCTACAACCGTACACAGAAGAATTTATACAAGACCAAAATTTTCTGATATAATAATTAATTGGGAATAAATTGATTGTAATGTTTAAAAGGTTTTTTTTTAATTGAGAAATTTTTGTTTTATTAACGAATCTTACCCTCTGTAAACTGGACAGACGTGGAGGTGGAGCTGTTGGTTTTTCGAATTCAAAGACAATAACTGCAGCTAATGAAAAATACAGAAAAAACTTTTTATAAAACATGAATAAAAATATGCAAAATATTTAAGTATGGAAAGAATTTCTATAAAAACGTCTTAAGACTGAAATATTTTAAAATTCACCAATAGCATTTTTCAGATGGTAATCCTGAATGACGTCCAAGTGCATAGAGATGAATGCTTTTAAGTTTTGTAAGTTTATTAAATTTCTATTAAAAAAATTCTTACATTTTTAATTTCTTAAATTTCCTTTTTTTATATTACTTCGACATTACTTCTAACATTAATATCAGGAAGTAAATTAATACTTATATATCTAAAAACAAATTAACAAAAAGATATTTTTTATTATTTTAACAAAAAAAACAAGATTTTACATGTTACTGTAAATTTGAGAGTAGAAAATTAATTTTTGAGCAATTTAATACGTTTCATTGTAAATAAAATTTCCAGTTTTGTTTAATCATGATCAAATTACTGAAAAAAATCATAATTAGCTTTAATGTTACAGCATAAGAAACGTAAGTTGAAAAACGTTAATTTCATTAATGTAACTAAACAAATTATAATTATATATGGAAAAAAATGCTGTATGCCTCCAGAATTAACACAGTTAAGTTTTGTCACAGGTTACTTCACATAAACATAACACTATCAACAATGGAGACTTTAATTAATTTCCTTTATTAACTATCCTTCTTAGAGCAATATAAAGGACTATGAATATGAAACGTTAGTTTTGCAGGATAACTAGATATTTTGCTTTTCATTAGGAAAATAAAAATTAAAAATGTATAATATTAAAATATAGCTCACCATCCTTAATCCTTTTCTGAACTTGAGGAGAAAGACATGCCCAGCTTTGGCAATGAACTACTTTATTAGCATTTTGAATTAGGTACCTCTCACAATGTCTGCTGATTTTGTGCAACAAATCCACAAAATTCTATGCAATCAGAAAAGAAGCACACATTAAATAACTGGAAAGATCTGAATAATAAAAGTACAGAATGCTGAGTATAATAGAAGAGTCTGGGGATATTTGATACCAAAGTAAAACGTAAACAAAAATCCGCTATAAGAGTTTCGTAATCTAGCAATACATTTAATGTTACATCTTCTTTCAAAAACTGGCAACACATAATGATTTTAAATACGACAAGTTCAACTGTCTTTAAAGCAAGCAACTTCCTTTAAAGTATCGATAGCATATCTGTTTTCAGTTTAGTTTAATTCTGAATTATTTTAAAATATAGAACTTCTCTAATATTTTTCTGAAAGAAATTACTTTATTTATTTCCTACTTAAAACAGATTTTTGCTTAAAATGCACAGTATGAACATTTGATTCCCCTCTTCTAGAAATATACATATTATACTTTTTTAACGGCCGGGAGCTTTATTTAATAACTATAAGCCTTGCGCCATTACAAGGGCCTTAGAAGTGGGGGCCATTTTATTATGGAAGTACCTAAAAGGTTATACCTCAAATTATGGCAAACTGCAGAGTTTTGTAAAAATCGTACGAGTAGTTTTTAAAAAGTTAGCTCTCAAAATTTTAGCCCCTCCGTGTTAATTGAATTTGGTATATATTTATTAATATCTCTTTTTTATTACACTTACTTGATTCTTTCTTTCATATTTCGAAATTTAGGTTCACGTAAAATATAAGAAAACTGGTTACAGATATAAATTTAATAAATGAATTGGTTTCGTAGTTTCAACTAGCCATAATGTGGCAATGGAACAAGCGGATGTGTTGGAAATTTAACAAGTCATAGCAGGTTGACTGTTTCGAAAATTTGAGAACAGGTTAACCTTATCGTTGATTATAATTTAATATAAATTTTTATTATTAAATATGCTGATCACTCAGAATTTCAGTAATAAATTTTACACATAAAATAAATCCCAAATTTTCTCGAATCTGAATCCTTAAAAGCTCTCGAATCTCAAATCCTTCATATGAGAATAATAATAAGAAGGGAAAATGAAACAAACTTTTACTTAATACGTATTTAAAGTTTTCAGCTAAAGCAAGAGTTGAAATTTTTTTAAAGCAAAGCAAATCTACAAATATAGTTTTTAAAATAGGCCTATATTTATTAAAAAGGTGTGAATTAAATTAGTACAAAATACACAATTAAAACACAATAAAAATGAAATGCACAATTAAAACTCGCGAATTTTGAGGTTCATTTTCTCAATATAATTTGACAAAGATATCTGAGTAAGAGTCGAAATTGCTTACATATTTTTACAATAAATGTTTCATTAGCGTAAGTGTAAAGAGAAGAGGTTTATTTCAAGAGCTAACAAAAATAAGCATTAAATACAAAACTTCAAAATCTGTCCAGAAAATTAAAAGTATAGCACTGTCAGCCACCACTAAAGAATACTAGTAATGAAGGTCTACTGAAACTACGATATTTTAATTCTTTTTTTTTAATGAATGCTTTTATTTAAGTCATTATAATTACTTTTTCTACAGTTTTAATTTTAAAAACTTAAATGTTCTTAGGGTTAGGATTCAAAAGATTCAAACGACAAAATATGAACGAAGACTGGAGATTTTGTATCTCGAATCTTTCTGAAGGTTCTTGGGATTTTAAGCTTGGAATAACTCGTTCTTAAAAACGTTCGATTGTCGTATCTTGATTTTATTCAACGAAATGACTTTTAAACATAAAAAAAATTTAGAACTAGTAAATAAAAAGATATAAGAGAAACAAATATTGATTTTAAATTGTATGAGAATGTTCATATCTTAATAAATAGCACAGAATGTATTAATTCACCGTGTTAGCTTTCAATTATAAAATATTAAATCCTAAATGGAATACCATACAGATTACTATATGTTATTCAGTAGATTTGGGAATGTACATGTTCAGTACATTCTCATTTTACATTTTTTCATTCTCGTTTTTATTCCCTTTTCAACTTAGTTTATAAATGTAAGGCGTTCAAATTATGTGCAATAAATACAATTATCCATAATATCCCAGCAACATAGAAATACCAGATAAGTGGCTATGCTTATCATATTCAACGCATGGTGTCATCTAAATGTCCTACAATGAATTTAATTTTAATTAATTACGTTATTACCAAGGTTGAATTTTATCTTAAACCCATTTTTAAGTTAATGGTAAACATTACAGCATTCATGAAAGAAAGATTGTGGCATGAATCGACGCAAATAAATAATTTTCAATGAATTTTGATTACCTTCCATTAAATTTTTCTTTCCAATATATTTAAAAGGACAATAACATGTATGGTAATGAATTTTTAATGGAATGATTCAGTAACATTATAAAAGACTTATTTAAATGTATTTTAATTTTTTTTGAAACTATCATAAACAATAATAATGTGTTGCAGCTGAAGAAGGGGATGCGTTGAATAGCTGAAAAAGGCTTCTGCTAAAATAAAATGTAAGCCATTAAACTTGCCCCCCCCCATTTAGTAATGCTCGCATCTCAATATTGAGGAAATTGACTCGAATTGTTCAGAATGATAAATAAAATTGTGGTACCTGAGTAAATTCTGCATACTCTGAATTTTCTTCAGATTCGATTAATGACAACAACTGGTTTACTGTAACATATGATTTACAAGCAACGTCCGGTGTCATCAATTCAATTGAAGAAATTATGTCTTCTTCTAGTGCAGTTACGTTCCAGCTTTGACCCTGCATAAAAATATTTATTATTAATATATAATAGCATTTATAACTCATTGAAAAATTTGCTAAAATATGCAAGTAATTCATTAAAAATGCTTCTAATTCTCCCATTTCATTCACATATTTGTTAAAAAGGCAGTGGTCAAAATATAAGTAATGAATGCAACAATAAGACCAAAAATATTTTTACGAATTCTTACATGTAACATTACAAAGCCTTTGTGAAAGCTTGGATCATGAACGTCTCGCAAATCAGATAAAGAAAAAAATATCTGGACAACAAACACCTCGTATGACGAATTGTATTTCCAATTATGAACACACAGGTTGGCAACAAATGATTATTTTTGATAAATTCGGGCAAAAAATTAGTACTCAAAGATTTCTATAAACATCATTTTAATATTTCCTATATGACATAACATGATTATAAACGTCATTTTAATATTCTCTGTAAATTAATATCTATAAACATCATTTTAATATTAATTAACTCTCATTAACAAGTTCAGGCAGCAAGTGACTTACAGGACCATGAATTTGACTGGAGGGAATTATGATCAGTGCCTGCAACACACTCTGGTTAGATTATACACTGATGTTTGTTTCTTTATCCATGATATTATATTTCTAGACAACAACATGGGCTTGTAAGTTGTAGGGTTCCACCTTCTTATTTCACAGTTCAATCCTTGAAACCCCAAACATTGGTAAGCGAATAATCGCTACAGTGCGTGATCAGAGACGTTAGACTCAAGAACAGTTAACTATCCTTTATTTCTCAAAGTAAATATGACACAATCAGCTCATAACTCGGAGCGTACAGCAAAGCCTCCATTTGGGCTTGAACTTAAATTAATATGAAATTAAACTTAACTAGCTTAACTAAAGCTAACTGAAAGCTATAGCCGAAGCTATCAAGATTCTAAGTAGTCGGCCCTTAAGTATTAATTAAGTCGGCGAAGCCAAACAAGGACCTAAAATACAGTCCAGCATAGCAATAGCTTAGAGAGACATAACCAAAAGGCAAACGCGCGCTAGTCAGGAACTCGGGCTCTCTAACGAAGTCAGTGAAACATCGACTTAAATACTACCCTTACTCATTTGCATTAACCACGTTTCTGAAAATACATTCTGAATATTGTAAGTTGAAAATTGTAAGTTACATTCTTGGAAATTGTAAGTTGAAGCTGGAAGGGATATGAAAGATGGATAAACTTAAAATAACTGTTATGAAACTAGGATAAACCATACAAAGTTAATAATGAAAAAGTAGAAGAGTTACTAGAGGACCATTAAAAATTAGCTCAATCAGAAAAAAACGGGAACAAAGGCAACAATAAAAAATTCGATTCTGGAGGAAGTGTCTTCAGAAGAAGACTACATGAACCTAGTTGTTTGATCCAAAAAAACTTAAGCGAAATGGAATAAGGTGCAGATTTTCAGGTAATGATATCACTCACATGAAGCAAATCGCAAGCTTTGGCATAAACATTTTCAATGACAAAGAAATGGCCCAGTTTGAAAACATTTCAAAACATAGACAACAACTGTACACATTGCACAAATTTTGATTGAATCAGCTACCCAGTCGGCTTCAAATAGAGTTCATTGGCGCTACGAGACAAAGAACAAATAAAAGAAGGTGCTCCAGAAAGTTATTTACCTGGCGTTCATCTCATAGGGGACTTCTCATCCAAAGAATAAAATTTTTTCCTCATCATTTTCTACTTATGCCATATACTCACCTTAGGACGGGTATGGTAAAATTAAATAAACTAAATTTTCGTTTGCTCTTTCTTTTATTAGATTTAATGATTTGCATCAACTTATAAGGCATTTCTCCCGCCTTCTTCGCATGCCTTCGTGATGAAGTGGTCAGCACACTGGGGGCGTATTTCAGAGGTCCGTAGTTCGAGTCCCGGCGAAGGCGTTGCTCATTTTTCACATCTCCTGTTGCCAAATAACTTAATGTCTCTACAAACTCTGTATTACGAAACTTGTTCTAACTTTTGAATGAGTAATATTCTATAATCCATTTAACATTACTTCTTATGGGGAAAATAATTTCGGTTTACGAACATTTCAGGTAACACACGATCTTCAGGAAAGAATGAAATTTGCGAACACTGAGGTTTCACTGATATATATATACATACGTACTTTTAAGGAAATAATTAAAAATAATTTATTTATTAATTAAATTTAGCAAAGCGAGGAATATCTGCTTGACAGAAGGGTTACTTTACGGAAGACATTCTAAAAGAAACTAGTTTTTCCTTTTATTATATTTAAAAAATAAAGAAACAACGCAGCCAGAACCATTTAAGATTAAAAACCAAACTCAAGCCAAACTTACCAATGTGTCATGGCTTTAATTGTATTGAATATATGACTTGAATGTGAAACCAATACTCAAAATTTCGATTGTATTATCCAATGCTATACAGTCAGCTTCTGATTAAGTAGAGCTAGTAGATTAAGCGGGTTCCTAGATTAACCGAGACTTGTCGACAAAAAGTTAAATTTAGTTATTGTGGATTGAAAATTTACTATCAGAAATCATCAACGTCATGCAAGACTGTCTATGAAAAATACAAAAAAGGGAAGAAACGTACATGAAATATTAAAAGCAATAATGATAGAAAATAATATCGTAATCATTTATAACAACTGAGAACAAGACATCGTACAAACATATTTGCTTCAGAATGCAACAATACTATAATATTACATTTTGTTAAGAATTAGGTAAATATGCTACCGAAACGTTAGAGATGATTCGAACAGTATATTGCGATGCATCAATATGAAAAACATGAGCGTATGAGTAGTCAACTGCGTTCAATATGAACGCGAGATATTTGACGATGAACTAAAGATAGGAGCTCTTCAGTGGTCAAAGAATGAGGAAAATATAAGAAAATCTGTTCTCTGGTAAAGCTGATAGACGTGTAACAACTTAGCAACTTTCAGACATGCTTAGGATATGTAAAAAAAAACTGTAGGTTAACTTTAATTAAGAATGAGGAAATTTTGTGCTGAATTTGTACCTCGGAGTTTGACATAACAGCAAAAAGAAGACGGACGAAACAGGAAAAAACATTTCTTAAAGTATATCATAGCGGAAGATGAGAGCTGGTGTCTACAATATGACCCAGAAACAAAAACACAAAGTGCACATTGGAAAGAACCTCTTCAATACAAAATAAATAAATAAAAAATCTGAAAGTTTTCAGATTTTATATTAGGCCCAAAGGGGCGTTTTTTTAACGTTCTGTGTGTTACCTTTATTTATTAAATATCGTATTCTTCGCGCATAAACCATGAAATTCAATTCAACAGTAATGTCACAAAATATTTGAAAACAGCATATCTTTAGAATTTCCGATACACAGTCCCGCGCGCTGGAGATAAAAATGTTGCTTTCCCCGTACAGTGTTGCCACCACTCGCTTTGAAATCGTTGAGTTTGTTAATCAAAAATTCGTCAAGTTTTATAAAATATGAAACAGAGAATAAAACAAATTCCAAATTTGGGCTTCCAGAAGCCTATAGTGGAGTGGAGGACTACGTTATTCAAAATTTAATATCTGTAGGTACCGCTATTTTTTTACAATGCGAGAATTATTTAATTTCTTTAAATATAATGCAGGGCTTTAATTTTTGATGGCAACATTTTGGAAAGTGAAACGCTGTTTTATAGTGGACGATGTAAAATGCCTAAACGAAATTAATAGCCCTTCTGGGAAAATTGCCCCTTTGGGCTAAAAAAAAAAAGCATGGATGTCGAAATCAGACACTAGGGTGATACTGATTACATGTTTTTTTATTACAAAAGATTTATTCACCATGAATCTGTCTCTCAGAATCAAGCAATTAATCGGTATTTCTACAAAGCGGTGTGTTTTCGATTAAGAAACAGGACAAGCCGAATTAGGAAGGAACTTTTTTTATTCCGGGGAAAGGTTTCTTTTGCAGAATAATGCTGGGCCACGTACAGCATTGCTTGAACAGCAGTGTTTTACTAAGTATCCAACTACAGCGATAAATCACCCACCCTATTCTCCCAACTTATCGCCGGCTGATTTTTCCTTTGCTTGAAGCTTAAAGTGGTCAAGGCAGGTCAGAGATTTCTAACGTTTCGGATATTAAACCAAATTTTACCTGAATTTTACGAAAGATTAGTTCCCAATAAACAATGTTTCTACGACCTGAAGAATTGTTAAAATAATTTTACAGGCTCTTATGTGTATTATTTTGAAGGCGATAAATTTATTTGAAGGTTATTACATTTTTTTTCATTTATAAGAAATTATCCAATTACTTTATGGGCCCCCTTATACTTTGATAAATGGCTCAGACAAAACTCATTGAAAATTCATTCTGACCTCAATGAAAATAGTACCTGCAAATCTTTCTAAACGATATGACGAAATATGGGAGATGCAAATGTGTCTCTTATACAGAACTTTCGGATTATTCTCAGCTTACAGATGAACTCTCGGATTCAATAGCAATTTTTTCGCTGTCGTATTCTGATCTACAGCTAGAATCATATCAGGAGAAGATCGTCGTTAGAAAGTGCTAGGCTTTTTTCTTTTTGTTCAGCATATGATGTTTACACTTAAGTTTTTATAATTTTTCTTCCCTGCTCTGCATTAAAAACTTCTGCTCTCCTTTCTTCCATGCGTTCAGATTTTGAGACTTTTTCTAGTACTTTCTCTATTTTTATTAGTTGCGATTTAACCATTTTAATCTTTTTCCATTGGTGCGGTAGAAAAAGAATGATTTTTGTTTCTATCATTCCCTGAAACAATGCATTATATTGCATATTATGGGATTAAATTCAACCCGAGGTCGGGTACCTATTTCTTAATTTTTGCATGAAGCCGGGCCCACAAATAACAGGAGATCCGAAATATTATTTTTTTTTACCTCTCTATACGTATTTTATTTAATTATAGTTATTTTATTATTTAATCATTTTTTATTTATTATTTAAATTTTTTAAAGTGTATTAATTACTAATTATTTTACTTATTTATTTTGTTCTCTTTCCTGATGACCTTTCACATGGCTATGACGCTTCTAATTTTAGAAATGAACCGACGAATTCAATGGCAATGTACACATCTATTCATTTTTATTATTAGCATATAGAATACAACAAATAACTATATTTTGTATTAAATGCTCAGCCAAATCTATATAAAATCAAAATGTACATCAGTAAAAGATACGTGGCAAGTGAAAAGTATCAAAACGTATTTTAAAAAATTGCAAAAATACACATATTAGAACTCACTTTTCCCAAAGCTAGAAATCCTTCTGAATTTAAGATCTGATTGAAGTTCTGGGCCATGAAATGAATGCAATCTTGAAGTAGTTTAGTTACCATACCAAAAATTGGTTCAGTCCACTTTAGCTGGGGCAGTGTAGTCATAAGACGATCACAGTTTAATGTCATATCGATGACGCTATCCACTGCCTATAACACAAAAATGTCAAATTTTTGTCTAAACAAATGTAGTCTTTTAAATAATAAAATTATTCAAGAGAGTTATAATTTACTCACGTTATGCAGATCATTATTACTCAATGTCAGTTTCTTTAATACTTGTTTTCCCTAAGTTTCTTTTTGTTATAGCATTATAACATAATTATTAGATAAGATCTTAAACACGAAAACAATATTTCAATTGTAATGATAAGAGTATTTACATGTACTCCACAAAATTTTCACAAATTTCACTCTCCACTAAAAACAATAATATGAATCATTCCTTAAAAGTTTTTGCCGCAAAATGTAAGTGATTATGATCTCATAATTACTGAAAATACACTACTTCTAAATATTTTAATTAACAAAATCATATTCATCGCTCAAACATGCAGTATCCACATCAAAAGTAAAATATTCAACCAGTGGAAGGTGAAAGTAATACACAAATTTTGTATGACATAATAATAAAAAATAATATATAATAATTATATAAATAAAATATAACGCATCTTATTTTTTAAATAAAAAACCTGAAGAAGTTATTGCTGTTCATTTTTCATTATGAAGATATTTATTAAAAAAGTATAAAAGCTCAAATCTCATAACAATGTGTTTCATTGCAATGAATTAATCTCAATTGTAATTTTAACACTATATAACTATGCACATATTCAGAAGTATCTAGTTAGTCACTATGTTCTATACGCACCGCTTCTGATCACTGCTGAAAAGTGTAAGTTTCGCTACATCTAATTCCAGAGGAAATTTCAGATTCCGATGTACGTTATGAATAAACCTTTTACTGATATTATAAGCAGCAGAAATTAGCAATTTACCCAACAAGTGCTCTCGAAACATTGAAATAATTAAAATATGCAGAAAATCAAGAAACACATGCAAATAATTAAAAAAAAGCATTTATATTAATTTAAATTTGCTGTTACAAAATTGCTCCTTGCGCAGTTTGTTTAATTATACGAAGTAATATTTAATTTCCTTCATCGAATTTGATAGAGATGAAATGAATTAATACAAGTCATTTGATATTAATAAATAACATTTAAAACTATTCAAACCCATGTAGAAAATTTTCAGAGACATGATAATATCTTCTTTAAAGATAGATATTTTTATAAACTTTTAAGAAAACAAGTACTTTAGATTTTAAATTCATATCTTCTATTATATTAAGAGACACTGGCGTAATAAAAATTTAACTAATTACCATAACATAGTTTAGTTATCTAATTACGCCATACTACAGTCTGTTCATTTAGAATATGCGCTTTTTCAAAGACCATTTTACAACTCTTCTGTGGCAATGACAGCTTCGGAAGAAAGATCGAATCCTGTAATTTGCTAAAACTCCTAATTCCTTCTGTGCGGTAATGACGACACACATTATGATCATAAACGAGGGAAGGTTGCTACAGCCTTGAAATGTCCGTATTAAAGTATTAAGGCAAAACATTATGGTTATAGGAAAAATAAATTCGAATAACAATACGAAATAGTTTAACGAAAAAAATTACGTAAAATGTAACAGAAAATAAATGTAAAAAATTAATCCAAAGTACGACAAATTTGTAAAGTTATGATAAAGTTATCTTACCAAGAGTTGAACTGTGACATTATAACAAAGGTCCCGAAGCTCTTCAGACAAAGAGGCAAATGATTTGTTTGGCCATGTTCTAGTAAAATGCTTGCCAAGCCAATGAATACATTTGTCTCTTAAATCATTAAGTCCACACACAGCTGCTAAAGGTAAGCATTCCACTACACCTTGGGTGCACTGCAAGCAAGGCTGAAAAATGTTTTGTTTTAGAACATAACATTTAGATTCACATACAATACACGGTACTGAATTAACTAATGAATTATGAAACATGATAATTATTACAAGAAATAATAATGAAGGAAATGTGTAATTAATTATAGTAAAGAAGAAAGTAACAAGTAGAGAGATCAATATTTACTTGTAAGCATAGAATTTTGTTACAAAATGTAACTAAAGGTAGATTGTGAGTATAAAATGTATAAAAAGATATAGTAGTATAAAAAATTGCTTCAAAACAAATTATAATTAAACACTAAATAACAATTAAAAATGATAAAATCAATAACTGTCAAAATAAATATAAGATATTACTAAGAAAACTTAATTTTGAACATTTGTATCTGTAAGGAAGACTGAAAATACATGACTGCTTAGGAAAACCTGGTACGCGAAGATACATGAAACACCTTGAATAATTTTGAAATCAGACAACGCATTTAATATTATACCTTTTTGAAAAAAACGGTCAACACATAATCATTACCAGCTGTTTTCATTTTGGCATGAGAAATAATTTCCTAAATATGCCATATTTAAAGTTCTTAAAAGAAATAAGATTACTTGCAATAACTTGCAATAACTGAAGATAAGATTACTTGCAATAACTGTATGAAAACTAACCTTCAGATAAAAACCCACTAAGAAAGCCAAAGAAAAAAATTAAAGTCATTATTTTATTATCTATTATTTTAAATGTAGATTTTATTTATGATAATATTCTTTCTACAATAAATTAGCGTTATTTGTTTACTATCCAAAATAATTTTAACTTAAAACACATAGAGGTGTATTTTTATCCCACTCTTCTAAGGACACACGGTCTACCCACTAGATACACGGACCACCCAGTAGGTACACACGGTCTGAAGAACGAAGTGTTTCCATTAACACTTTCCATCTAATGACGATTTAATATTATTGGCTTTAACTGCAGTAAATAAAGTATGAAATTTGCATATAATCTTTTGAAAATTTTATATGTAATGTGTCTTTTATATATATATCTATAATATATATATATATTAAATCTATGTGATGTATATAAGACATACTTAATGGAAGTTTAATGTGAATGAACATAACTGATACAATTTTAAAGGACTGAGTGAATATGAACAGCTTCGTTGCAGTCAGATTCTCAGTGAGAGGGAAAGATGTTCATTGCATGGGTCAAAAGAATAAAAAAAAATAGATTTCTAGCGTAAATATGTCAATGAAATTATATCAGAAAGTATACGAATGATATGGTAATGAAAATAATTGTTGGTCACCACTTTTTAAGAAGACTTTATGCATTATTTTTCTTAATGCGATTGCATACTACTGATGTCCAATCCGATGTCGTTCGCTGTTACACGTGACTACTGGTCACGCCCCTTTCATCAACTAGCCTGTCCCCTGGACCTACGCTCTTTGAAGCATGATTTTAAGACAGCCGGAACAAAGCATGCAGAATGCATGCTATTCGCGGCATATTCAACGGAACTTGGACTAATGATGCTTTTTGTTTTGTTTTGTTTTGTTTTAAAAGATAAAATAATGTTTTCAGTTCATATTTTTTATAATTTTAATTTTAGATGTCTTGATAAAGTTGTGTTCATGCAGATTTAAAACGTGAAATTTAAAGAAAACATTATGTGTACCAATTTGTCTTCTCGTCATACATAACAAAAGTATTACAATGATTAAAGTAATGTATTATTTATTTAATTTTAATAGACATATTATCAAATTGGTAAGCATAGCGTTTTAAAATTTTTCACTGGGAACAGAAGAAGAAAGAACCAGAAAAAGAAAGGAACCCAAAGAAAGGAACGAGTATTCCTTGATATCTAGATGCATGATCTCTTTTGTAAGATTGAAATTTTTAATTCATTGAAATATATTTAATTATTGATGATTAAAAACATCTCATTTTCTGAGGGAATGACACCCCAATACGTCTCTTAAAATATTTCTAAAAAAAAATTAAGTTTGTAGCGGAGAAAAAATTAAAAACCTAAAAATATGGACCAACAATTCCCAGTCTCATCTACCATTTGTGAACATACGTGCACTGCGAAATGGAAAAAACTAGTGTACAGTACATAATATGGAACATAACTATTTGGTCTTTTGCAATACTAAAATACAAAGATGAATCTAAACACGTTAACTCCAAATTAATAGTAATACCAAGGTCAGCAGACAGATAAGGTTATGCTCTTTCAAGGTCAAACATTTCTCGCTCGAGAGAGTGACGTCACCACATCACAGATTGCAAACGAAATCAGTTCATTCGCTCTGTGGAAAGCAACGCAATGCATTCGTACAGCACTAACAGACACGGGGCTTTACGAGTCAAGGACGTCGACATCATCACATTGGTTGACCTTGTCGGAGAAGAGCAAACCTTGCAGTAGAGTAACCTTGAGTAATACTTTTAATAAATTAAACTTTCATTAAAATTCAAGCTTTCTTTAAAAAACAACTCATGATTTTGTGTTTTGTAATTACACAATAAGAATAAATCTTACCCTGTGGAAAAAATGGCAGAAGTGCATTTTTAAATGGAAGACAATGATGTCAGTTAGTGTATCTAAATGTAACATATCAGCTAGAAGCGCTAACTCAGAAATATTGCAGTCTTTTGGAATATTCATTGCCCCACTATAAATATGGCATAGAGCAAAATGAACTGCAGGGTAGCTGAACCTACAGAATAACAAGAATACTGTCAATAAAAAGCATTTGAATTAATGTTACTTACACTTGCTAAGTTATAAATATTGACATAAATTAAGAAAAAAATATCAGCTCACCCTTCCAAACTAATTGTGCTGGAGTTCTTGTCAGTACTGGTATTCCGAAGTAAATTGGCAAAATATTTACATCTTGATGCTAAAATGCATCTAGAAGAAATAATTATGCGAATTTTTTAATAATGCACCAACTTATTAGAGGCAGTATACGAAAATATTTAAACATAGATAATAAGTTTAATTAAATTGTTATTGTATAAAATAATTGTTTATAAATATAAAATAACTGTAATAATAATCATAAACATAAAATAATTCTAAATAAATTGAAACAATAATTATGCTATATGGGAGTCTACATTTTTGCATTAAACTTTCATAATGGCATTCATACATTTAGTTTAAAAACGAAACCTCGTGAAATAATTCCTATATTATGGAATTTGAAAAGAAAGGGATTTTTCATGCAAAGTAATTAAATTAATTTTGTCTTATTTATCTAGCGTGTATTCACTAAATATTTTATTTATTTAAAATTGTTAAGAAATTGTTTATGTCAGCAGTATTACTGTGAAAAAAATTGTAACTTGCGAACAGCTGCAAACGTAAGTTATTAGTTTGTTATATTTTATTTTACATTTTATTTTTTTCTTTGGATGATGCGTGCTGAATTTCATTTTGACTTTATTTTGTAACTGTATGATTTTTGTGGTTCTGGCAACAGCAAGATATTGCAGTTCTAGTATGTTTTATTTTAAGAGTACTTTTTGCTGTGTTTTTGAGATATAAGAAAAAAAAGGCATTTTTTTGTAATATTTAAAGATGCACATACTGCGTTTTGATGTGCTTACACTGCAATAACTTGTTTGATCAAAGAACATGTTATTATTGCACAGTTTTATATTGAATCATTACTGACCTTAAAGTATTTTTGAGAGACAATTATTTGACAATTACTTTAAAAATTGGCAACAGTTGTATTTTAGAAGCAAATAACATCAAATAAACGATGCGATTTCGAAATATAACAGTAATGCTAACTTTTCCTTCTTCTATGCATAAATATAAAAAATTAATTTCATTATAAGTAATTGCATAAATTTTGATTATAAACAACTGGCAAGAAATTTTATGAAGCGTAATTATTCTTATTTATTTTTCCAAAATGTCCGTCAATTAAATTTTCATATTTATTCTCAGTGTGAATATGCGTTTCAGCTAAAATTTAAAAAATCATTCTTCAAAGTTATTGTACTCGGTAAACAAAATTTTATTTCAGTTTAATGCATTTGTAAAGGACAGTAAAAGCATACAGCAAAATGCAGTCATTCAATTACGTAAGAAGCTCCTCTCTCCACTATTCCTTCCATACCAATAAAATGTCACTTTTTTTTTTTAACTTTTTGTTACGCTACATTTCTTTTTAGTCTGTTACAGGTAAGACAGAAAAAAAAAAAAATTCCGAAAAAGTGCACGTGAGCAAAAGAAAAATCCGGATAGAGGGGAAAAAGGAGGAAAAAGCCAAGGAAGAAAAGTCAACGGGAAAAAAGAGCGACGGAAAAAACGGAACAGAAGCAAATGAAAAATTAGAAAATCTATGTTTTATAAGCATTTTCTATTTGGTTTATGTAAAATCTATGTTACAACTGTGTTCAAGCTTCTTTCCTGCCTTCTTAGAAGGAAATTAATAAAGAAATTTTCAAAGCTGAGACTCGTGAGTAAAAACAGACAGAAAATTTAGTGAACAGAAAACACGTTTTTACCGTCTAACTTTTCTACCTCTTTTACGTTTCAGTGAATTCAAATCCTGTGTCCAACTAGGAAAAATTAACAAAAAATAAAAAACAAAATTTTATTTCTGAGACTTTCAATCTAATTTATTATCCGTGTAAAACGTAAAAAGGTAAAACATAGTTTTTACATGATGTCTAATGGTTCAATTTTGTCGTTACGTATGAAGAATTTAATAAAATGTGTCGAAAAATTTCACAGTTAAATATCTCTTGTACGGAGTTTTTTTACGTAACTGTAATTTGATATATGTGACCTCTTCGTAAACGTATAAAAATGAAAACAGTTTTATGGAAGCCTCTATCTGCACCCCCCTCCCAAAAAATGAATGGGGTTAATATTTTCCATAACTGAAAAATATCAGGCAAAAAAGAAATCCTCCTATAATCAAAATTAATTGACATTACTGCAGATATCATACGCAAAAATTTCTAAAGACAAACGCATATTAAGTTTTCGAATGCAAAATTTAAAATTGAACGTTTTACATTATAAAAAGTACAGAAGGCAGAATTTTAAATGCCTATTTATAGAAACGCTCAATTTTAAACGCTTTCATGTACGGAATCGCAATTTTCATATGATCCCAAAATCAACAGTTTTTTTTTTGTTATTTGGTAAGATTTTCTATTAGGACATTTTCCCTTAGTATTATAGAAGATACTTTTTTTCCTACAAAAGTTTTGATTAGAAAAAGTAGCAACTTACTCATTAGAACTTTTTTCATAAAGGATCCATACAAAAATTTAAGCCGTATTTTTTTTTCTAAAAGATGACATGTGACTAAAATAGCCAAAATCTGAAAGCTTATTTGATTATCACAGCTTATTTTATTCCTTTCTAGTTAGATATCAAATACGTCTCCTCTTTCTCTTCGCTATTGTCAGAGCAGCTGGTCCACTGGTCAAGGTGATCGCCAAACTGATGGGTTCTGTCGATGGAATAAAGAAAATAGAGCTTAGCGCTATGCTCTCCAGAACTTGACAATGTAAGTTGAGGAACAGTGAAAGAAGGTTCGGAACAATACGGATGATCTTCCCATTTTTTTGGCGTAAGGTAACTTTATGCAACCACAGCATAATAAATTGTGTGGATTGAAAAAAATCTGTTGTAGACAATACTTAAGTGATTTTGGTAATTATAATGATAAGTTCCTGTTCACAATCCAGTTTAAAATTTGAGAAACATGTAGTTAGTTCTTAATAATCTTTGTTTCTTAATAATGTACCATTTTGATATAATTTACAACTTATTTATTCGATAACTACTATGAACATGTACATCTATAATATAATTTATTTTAGCACCACCCATGATATATATTTAATTACAAAATTGCTATTCACCATTATCTGGGATGATGTTTATGGTTAACTTAAAATCACGGTTAATCCGAAAGCACACTTAAGAAAAGGAGAAGGAAGAAGATTAGCATATACTTCACAGAGAAGTACTATTAGCAGTTTACTTGTGTTAAGAATATTAATCTGGAGAATAAATTCATCTGGTGCCATAAATTGATACTTATCCATATTTATTCCTTAATTCACAATGCATATGCTGTTTGTTTTTATTATTCTTGTATTTCGATAACAGTCAGTGTAAAATAGATTAATGGCTATACACTTCATTTATTTTTTTCAACTGAGTAGGCCAACACTTAATGGAGAATCTAACAATGTGTAAACATTAGTTCCGATTACGTGCAATTAAGTTGTACAACTATTTTGCATAACAACTCCCAAACACTATGGAAACGCCTAATATCGCTGCTATTTCTTTTTCTTTTCGTAGTTTCTTTGAACAGTTTTAACTTAAAGTGATCGTTTGTTTAATACAATTTTTCCATCACTCCGCATTTAACAAACATAACTTTCTTCAGAATAATAGGATTCGTTTAATTCTCAATTCGATTAATAAGAGCCGGTTGAGCGGGAGTTAATTACGTAACCAAAATTGTTTTGAGAAACAGAGTAAGTAATGCAATGAAGTTTGACATGAAGCCAAAGTTTTAATATACTTAAATAAATAAAGCTAGTGGTAGCAAATACAAAAGAGCTAAAAATTAAAACGAATGTGAAACGGTTCACGTTATCATAAATTCGAACGAAAATTCTTGTAAACAATTTCAATTTCTGAAATTGTCTCTTGCAAAATTTATCTTAACTTTGTTCTAAGTGCTATAACTTCAAAAGCGTTCCTGAAATTTCAAGACTCAGCTTGGATTCAACCAGTCTAGCTAGCTTACTGCAAAAGGTCTTTGGATTGCTGAAGAATATAAACTTTTAATGGGACCATAATGTTCCGTAGACTTCAGAAACATCTAAGTGAATCTTATCTTTCTCTTTAAAGTTAAAATAAAGAAATGTGTGACGCCTCAACACGTTCAATTGCACTGAAAACTATGTAGGGTTTCACAATTTAATTCAGTGTTTAAAACATTGAACTCCAGAAAACACTAGTAAGCGAATAATCGCTTAAGTGTGTGAACAAATATGTAAGACTTAAGAATGGTTAACTACCCTTTATTTCTCAAAATAAATACAATCAACTCCTAACTCGGAGTATACACACAGTCTCCACTTGGACTTGAACTTAAAGAATTATGAAATTAAACTAACTAAGCTTACCTAAAGCTAACTGAAAGATATAGCCGAAGCTATCAGGATGCTAAGTAGCAGGCCACTAAATATTAATTAAATCGGCGAAGCCAAGCAAAGGCCTAAAGTATGGCCGAGCGTAGTAATATCTAAGAGAGACGTGGCCAGAACGCAAACGCGAGCTAGTCAGGAAATCAGACTCTCTCTCTGGAAGTCGGTGAAACATCGACTTAAATAGTACGCTTGCTCATTTGCATTCACTGCGTTTCTGAAATTATATTCTGGTAGGAAATTGTAAGCTGAAACTGGAAAGATAAGATAGGTGCATAACTTAAAATAACTGTTAATAAAATTAGGATAAACCTTACAACTATTAAAAGCCACTTTCCCGAGAATCAGTGGATTCACGTACATCCTGATTGATAGTTCAGAGAAGGACTCAAAAGCACTATAGTAGATCACATCTCTTTGGGGAATACAGAGAAATAAGAGTGGAGATTTCTTGGCAGAGAAAAGAATGATTGCTTTCAAAACTCAGAAATTTTATGATCATTTAATTTTGCTAAGAGACAGATAACTATGGAATTTAGAATGATTCATAATTCAAATTTAAGCTTAAAGGCTGGGTAAAAGGCTTCGCGTTGGTATATAATAATATTTCTTTCTCCTCGTTGGTATAATATTTCTTTCTCTCTCTCTACAACTACGGCATTGTTTCGTCTTTTGATTGAACATGATTGCCTTAATACTTATCTCTTTTACATCAAACTCAGAAAGTTTCACATCACATGTGTTTTCTTTGTGATTCTGGACAACTTATCGACAAAGAAAATTTAAACACGAGCATTTCTTACGGACAAAGAACATTTAATAGTTTTAATTGTCACCCAAAGTACTGGGCCATAAGATGATTAATGGCAGAAGTGCAAAAGCCAGGAATTTATAAATAATTAGTAATAATAAATCATTCTAAGTGCAAAAAACTATTTCTAAACCATTTAAAAACAAGCATCACATAACTTACCTATGTGCTTTAATTTGTTTTTCTTCAACTTCAATAGTTATGTCGGTGTCAATTTCATCTAAAAACATTTTTAGTAGATCTTCACCAAGTTTGGAACAAGCTTCTAACATCTGACGAGCAGTTCTACTATTTTTTGAATTTGGATCTATTTGTAAGTTTTGAGCTTCTCTCCAACGCCGTTCTAAACTAGCCACTCCACTGATGCCACCTATAGAGGAGCTCACATCTGAAACTTCAGAATAAACAGTTTCAGAGTCATCTTCAAAATCACAAGATACTGAGAGAGTTAATGGAGAATGAGTGAATTTTTCTTTCACTGGATCATGAGAAACGTGCTTGTCTGAAGACGAATCTCCCCCGCTTATAGTCATAAGAGATGATCCTGACCTACTCATGGCATCAATATTTTTATCTTTTAAATCACATAACTCAAATAGGCCTTCCGAGCCTAGTCTTGAACTTTCGCTAGAGCTCTTCGAGTCATCTATTCGATCAAGTTTCTTACGAGATGGGGATTGGCATAAAATAAGATCTGGTTTAGTGTCATCCATCGTACTCTTATTAGATATTTTTTGAGCTTCATCAACATCTTTCAAAGATTTAGGAAAAGTCATTGCATCAATGTCTTGGGGCTTCGTAGAAGCTTTGACAACAACTGGAGGTGGAGCCGATTTGGGAATTTCTTTAGTTTGGGATTTTCGGCGCAAAATTGGACTCATGGGCAGTAAGCCACCTTCTTCATCACTTTTATTAGATTTAGTTTTGCCCATATCTCCAGTAGATTTCCATTTCACTTTATCAGAAGAAAATAATTTGTCACAAGTGCTGATTTTTCCTAAATCAGAACAACTGCCAGATGGTTCTTCATTTTTGTCATAAACCTGCATAACTTTAATTGTTTGACTGATATGCTTCAGATCTTTTCCGTACGAATTTTTTGCTGTATTCCAAATTTTGTTTTCATAAGAATTGCACAAATCAGGAGCGTATTTCTTCTGATATAAATTATCGTAGTAAATACCATCAGAGTACCTCTGAGCGCTATGAGATTTCCTTGGAATTATGTTTCTTTTATGAGATAAAGAATTTTCCTGTGTATTAACATACTGATAATCTAATGCCGAGGCAGATCTACTTTCATTATGCTTGGATAAGGATTGAAAATTCACATTGTGCTCATAATGATGCATACTATCTGCTAAAGAAGAATCTGACAACTTACGCTTATGTTCACCATTAACTTTATCACTTAATGCCCAGTACTCTTTCATCTGAGGTTTTAACTGTGACTCTGATTTAGAATCTAAGACCGAATTTACATTAATATCTTTATGATTTATGTCGCTGTCATCTTCATTTGGTTGATTATGTTCTTCGTTCAAATTTATGAACATCGAAACAGACATAGGTTCCTGTTTTCCAAGTGTTCCTTTTGAATATTTTCCAGTTTGATCAACTTTGAGAGAGTCTAAATCAACATACATGTAACAAGATTGGGGGCGAAATTTTTTATGCTTATCTGATCCTCTGTTAGCTCGAAAATCTCCGCGGTACATATCTAATTGAGAAGTTGACTGTGCTTTCATAAGTGGCATCTGTTTTGGATATTCATAATCAGACTCAAATTCTGAAAAAAATTCTTCGTAAGAGCTATTTAAATAAGGTGGTCTTCTTAGTGCATTTCGACTCCGTTTCGGACTACTGGCGTCAATGTACATATAAGTATGAGAAGGACTTGATTTCTTTTCTTTTTTATGAGTAGGTGAGGCCGGAGGCAAATTGTTAATGTCAATGTAAAATGGAAACATTGATCCTGAGAGACACTTGGATTTATCTAATTTAGACAAAGTCGTTTCAGTGCCGTTACTCATATTTGTGATTGGAGAATTAGAAATACCATCAGTGGACATAATTAAAGATGAAGAAACTGAATTAGGAAAACCAGTGTCTGAAATGACACTGAAGGTACTATGTGACATAAATCCTGAGTCACTCATACTGCCATCAAACCGGCGGAAATGTAAACCGGATGTGCTAGAATCTGATTCATAGTTATGATTATTAATATAGGAAGAATCCTTCAGAAAACCATGTTTGAAGATATTTGATTTTGGTGACGGTGTGTGGTCATGCAGGAAAAATCCAGTTCCATCTGTTCTTCTTGAAGACAAAACATCTTTTAGTCTTTCTCTGCCACCTTCTTCCTCTTTAAAATCATCTTCCTGTGAAATTCTACTGCACCAGTCTAGATTGTCGTCAGCTGCATCATCTAATGATCCTTGAGTTTCTAAATCGAAAGTATTACTTCTAACCATACTACCAATATTAGAGAAATCTGCTTCAGTTTCTTGATCGGAACCAATAGCATCAGCATATGAAGAAAATGTTTCTTTTTCACAGGTGTCATTTTTAGTTTTATCATCACATGTCGAATATTCTTCTAAAGTTTCATTGCCATTCGACTTAAAAGATATTGTTGTCAGTTTATTATTGATTTCTCTATGCTCTTCTGGTAAATTTGAAATTGGGTGCAATCCTTTCATCATGTTGACTGTGTTACTGTTACCATCAATTATACAATTTCCGTTATAATTTTTCTTTTGGGCATTTTTAAACAAATCTGAAACATCTAATTTTGCTTCAGGTGAGACGGGGCTTGTTTTAGGTGTAACAAAATTGTCTGTACAAGTTGAATTCACGGATTCCTTTTCAAATTCATCTACTTCAACAATATGCTTATTAACAGGTGCCTTATTCTGGCAAAGCAATTCTTTATATTTTTTACTCAACCGAAGAGCTTCACATTCATATTTTCTTATATCGTCATCAGTGTATATCTTCCTGTAATAGAAAAGATATGTGACATGAATAATAAATATATAAATTTCTTACTGTATTTTAGTATCAGGTTTAAAATTAAAACTGAGGCGCGAAATCTCATTTAAAATATTAATCTCATTAGGAAGAAATATAATTATATTTATGAATTATTTTACCATGACACAATAAAAATTATAATACAATAATAATAGTTAATTCATAATTACAGTAGTAAAATTCCTAATTACTGCAATAAAATAACAAAACTCAAGATACAAAATTAAAAATATATTTCTTGAGAACTTTATAAAAATTTTCATTATTAAGATATCTTATGCTTGAGAAATTTTCGTAACAAGCAGCTAAATATCTATTCAACAGCTTGATATGCAATCTATATGCTATATTTATATATAAATAGAAACACCTTTTGTATCGTTAGTTTACACATATTCTCTGATATAGGATACCTGACAATTAATGACCGTAAATGTTGCAATAAAATTTCAAGTACCTTTCATTTTTCTTGTAAAATTAAGGCAGCTGGCGTGCTTGTTACATTTAGCAACACATAAAGGAATAAAAGTTAAAGCAACTACAGTTAATACCTTAGAAGTTCTTGTAATTCAGATTCTCCAAGGAAAGAATTGTAGGATTGCACATTGAGATTCGATTGTTGATGTTCAAGAAGATGATCGTAAAAAGCTGGAGTACGAACTTTCAAAATTGACTTATGAGCGTGAAACAGCTGAGGAAGATCTGGATGCTGGTTAGGATTTTCTGCCTTATTTTCATTGCAACTTGGCTTAGTAGCATTTACTCCAATTAATGTATCAGAAAATAATTTATTCTGATACATGCTGTAAAAAGAAAACAAATTAAGTTATTAAATAATACACTATTAAATATTTTAAGAAATGTATTTATCTGCATTTAATATTTTCAGATTTGCAGTATTTATATGGCATGTAGAATAATTGAAACTTAAGTTCTAAAAGAAGGCAAAATATTCTCAAACCTGAATTCTAAACTAAAATTCGGAAAAACGTCCTCAAAGATCTTTAAAGCTTCGTATAAGAATGACAACAAGAAGAAGAAAGAGAAACTTTTACTTAATATTAAAAAGTTTTTAATTAAAACAAAATTTGAAATCTGAGTTCAATGAAATATGAATTTAAGAAACAAATTTAAAAAATTTTAATTTAATAAAAATAGGAACTAATTTTATTAAATTAAAAATTTCATTAAATTATTATTACTCTTCAGATTTAAAGTCCAGTTTCTTATTTGAGTAACAAATAAATTCTCAAAGTGGAATATTATATGAGTAACATTTTATCATTTTTTAATAATTTTTTAAAATCAAACTAAATTTACAAAAGTAATATATAAATATCCACCAGAAAAGTAAGAGTGGGTTATTCACGGCTGCCACGAGATGATATTAATGGCGTAAATCAAATAAAATTTCAAAAATCGTGTTCTTCTACTGAACGTTAATAAGTTATTTCCAAAATTTTGAGGAATTTTAGATTAGGATTTAAAAGATTGGGATGATAAAAATTGTGAAGAGTAGAGTTTTTTTGCACCTCGAATCTTTTTCAAAAATCGCGAAAGTAAAGAATTTGAATATCCCTTCCTTATTTAAAAGTTACAGGTGTTGAAAATGAAAATGCATTTTCTAATAATTTGCAGAACTAATTTAAAAGAAAAACTAAACTTAAAATTTAAAAAACTGAATCATACATTAAACAAATTATAATTATCATATAAGTGTTCTAAATTATATTTCTGATTATAACATTATTTTAAAGAACTACAATAATCCCACAGTCACTTCTTAGAGTTTAAAATTAATCTCAGTGAATTAAAAGTTCAATGCACTAATTAAAATTTTAACACAAAATAATTAATTTTTAATATACAATAGTTGTTAAACAAAAAATGAAAATCTATATACCAGTACTTCAATGTTTTATTTATAATTAAGAAACAAAGTAAGACTCCACAGTTTGGTTTATAGAATAAATATTCTTTAAGAAATACAGGAAAGAAAAGAATGGCAATATGCATGATTCTAAAGATTTATATATTGTTTCATTTTTAATTAACATCTACATCCTTACCGTATTTTACGCTCCATTAAAATTAGCATCTACATCCTTTAACATATTTCATGTGAATATAATTTCTGAAGCAACAAATTATGTATATGTATATTAATAATTAAAAGTAACGCTAATAATTTTCAATTGCGTCTTCAAAAACATTTTGTCAAAAGATTAATAATCTTTAATCTAATCTACGCGATCTCAAAACCCTGCCAATATTTATTTGATACTTGAAAATAATAATAGAACATCTTTGCGTGAAAATATATATTTAAAGCATAAACAGGCATTTTAATAAATAGAAATGAGAATACCTCACAATTTAACATCTGAAGAAAAGAATTTACAGTATATTATTTTTGTTACCTCAGCATATATCTTTCATTATTTTATTTTAATGCATATACACTGACTACCAATAAGTATTTGGACACCTGTGATAGAAAAGAAAAACTAACTTTATTCATTAACTATAGAGCCTTCACGAGAGGTAATTACAGCGTGGACCCTCCGGGGCATACTTTCCACAAGTCTTTGTATGACAGCTAGTGGTATTATTTTCTTCCACTCGGCTTGGAGAAGACATAGAAGTTCCTTCACCGATTTTGCACGGGTAGTGCACCCCTGAATTCGGCGATGCAGAACATTTTTACGAGAATACATTTTTACGTCCCAGAGGTTCTCGATAGGGTTCAGGTCTGGACTCTGGGCAGGCCAGTCCATTCGATGAACTCATTGGCACCATACCAAGCCTTGGTTAACGTCGAAATGTGACAACTGGCATTGTCGTCCTGAAAGTAACACGGGTCCAACCCGTAAAACTGCCACAACGTAGGAAACACATTGTCATCCAAAATAGTGCAGTAGGCATCGGAGTTGAGCTTACTATGAGTGGGGACCAAGGGTCCCAGCCCATACGAGGAGAAACACCCCCAGACCATAATTCCAGACCATAATTAACTTGACTGTTGGCACAATGCATTCTGGTAGGAGACGTTCTCCAGGTAGACGCCAGACCCAGACCTTACCATTCGAACGGTAAAGGGTGAACCTTGATTCGTCATTCCAAAGAACCCGTTTCCACTGATCTACGGTCCAATTTCGATGTGCTTTGCACCACATTAACCGAGCAGCGCGGTTGGACTTTGTGATCAAAGGCTTATGGGCAGCAGCACGACCATGAAAACCAAGCAGATGTGCTTCCTTACGGATGAAATTCATCATTGAAAGAATACTCCCAGATGCCTGTTGAAACTCCTTGCGGATGAGGGCCATCGGTTGGGTGCGGTTCTTCCCAATTTCTCTGGACAGCACTCGTCGGTCTCTATCTCCCAGTTTCGTTGGTCTGCCGACTCGGGGCGCATTCCGACAATCACCGCTCACCTTCCACTTCTTAATCACATAGGCCACTGTCGATTTTGGGTACTTCAGATCGCTAGATATGTCCCTTAAGGATCGGCCACATTTGTGATACCCGATAATTATACCTTTCTCGAAATCAGAGAGCTCCGAACTGCGAGGCATCTTGCATGCGACTAAAGCCGATGCTGTTTCCTACACGATATATACCGGCGGAGTCCGTGACGTACCTTAGGACCGCAGATATCGTCATTTGCATAGGTGTCCAAATACTTATTGGTAGTCAGTGTATAAAATACAGTTCCTTTTTAATTAAATTTTAAATGCAAGTGAAAATTTACCAAAGCATGTGATCCTGCAACTGGATTTGCAAAGTAGATCGTAATTTTTCCTTTTCTTTGGCACACTTTATAAGAAAGGCAGCACTCGGATGCGTTGGGCCCCACGCTTTACTTCGCGTGCTGGCCATTGAAATACATTTGTGTGATGCACCAGTAAAACATCAGCTGTTTCAATCTGAAATTCATTAATATCTAAAAATTATATTTTTATATTAAATAAAATAACCTATTTTGATGTATAAAATATGCTACATTCATTACATTGTCTTGTCGATAATAAAACCAATTGAAATTGTATGAGATATAAATTAATATGTCTTATGTTGCAGAACTCTAGAAATCACTTCTAAAACGAAAGATGCAGCTATTGTTACATTATTTAATTAAAAAAAACATTAATTTTCACTTACACTTTACGATATTTATTCGTTAACAGGTAGGAATACTTGTAGTTGAAAATAAATATCTTTATTAAAAACTGAAATCTCATATACATAAGCATATCATAAATAAATTAAGATACATCATATCATAAATAAATGAACGAGAACTCGGTTCGTAATTCATTGCAATATAAATGAATAAAATTTTAAGAATTTTAACAGACAACATGACGAAATAAACTGATTAATAAATAAATAAATATAATCAAATTTTTCCTTCACTTTTTAATTTGGATTTATCGTAAAAATTATTTTCATTTCTGCATTGACTACTCAATTCTTTAAACAAGAACAGAACAATTTTAAAATTGGACCAAAACATTTTGGTTCTTCCAGTAGGTATGCCAGATACAAAAGTCAGTGTAAGAGGAGATTTAAGAATACATTTTTACGAGAATATGACAGCTTCAAAGTTTTTTTCAGAAATTAAAACTGTTTAGATCATTACTGATTTTTCACTCTTAATTTTAATTCCCGCTTCATTTTGCCTTTGAAAGCTGCGGGAAATAATATGGGACATAAAAGAAAATGTTTTGTTTTTTGAGTTTCTTTCATGTTATGTTTTGCTTATTTCACTGTTTGTAAGATATTGAAAAGTTTTGCATGAGCCAGTGCACTTCGAAGCAAGTTTTTCGAAATTCGAATTAGATGTAATTAGATTTTTTTTTTTAAATTTTATGTTTTCTGACGAAATCGCGTCATTTTAAGACATAATGGCATAAAGCGAGATTTCACGCTATTGAACAGTTTAAGAAATTGAAAGATTGTTTCTTTTTGCAAAGGTAAATTGTTTAATTAATTTATAGATCTATATTTAAAAGGGCGAGTCTTTGTGTGTGTAGGTGTCTTTCGTTCGTACTGCGCGTAAGCTAATAGACCCAGGCCTATGAAATCTGGTACACAGGATGCATCTAGACAAGAGCCAGTGCACATCGATTTTTCAAAATTCGAATGATTTTTTTTTTATGAAATAGTATCAAATTGATGATTTTCTCTCATTATATGACCAACAATGGCACACAACCATTGTTGCTGATATCAGCACTATTGCCACCCGGAAAAATGAGGGCGATAATTCTGTGCAGTTTTTAAATTTAATGTTTCTCTTGGATACTGGTTTGTCTAGA
>KK120026.1:113112-143162 GCA_000611955.2 Stegodyphus mimosarum | reverse complement strand
GATAAAATTGTTCTGCAGAGTAAAATTCTGTGCAGTTTTCAAATTTAATGTTTGGTGTTCTCTTTAGGCACTTTTCCGGTACACTTAAAAGCCAGACGAAGGTTGGCCGCGCAGCGTCTAGTAAAAGAATAAAAAGACCTTCCACGCTACTGCATAAATACTCAGTACAAATCATGCATGCGCCTTTCTGTTCATTGTAACGAATGTCATGAGCTGACAGTCTTATTACTATCATGAGCTACAGCTTTAAGCAAAAATTTGATGTGATTTTTCACTCTTAATTTTAATTCCCGCTTTGCTTTTACTCTTCCTTTTATTTCTTACTTAGTTTCCCTTTGGAAGTTACGGGAAATAATATGGAACATAAAAAAATAAAAAGATTTAGGACGCGACTGGCTAAATGCTCAGTACAAATCATGCATGAGCATTTTCTGTTTATTGTCGCGAATGTCATGGGCAAACAGCCTTATTACAATCACGAGCTACAGCTTTGAACAGAAAGTTGGTGTGATTTTTCACACGATCATTCCTGATTTTTCATCTTAATTTTAATTCTTACTTTATTTTGCCTTTGAAAGTTTCGGGAAATAATATGGCACATAAAAGCATAAAAAGACAAGGACTATATCCTTACACGCGACTGCGTAAATGTTCAGTACAAATCACGCATGCGCCTTTCTGTTCATTGCCGCGAATGTCATGAGCTGACAGTCTTATTACAATCATGAGCTACAGCTTTGAGCAGAAATTTGATGCGATTTTTCATTTGATGTGATTTACTTTACCTTTCATTCCTTACTGAGTTACCCTTTGAAAGCTACGGGAAATAATATGGGACATAAAAACATAAAAGGACTTAGGAAGCGACTGGCTAAATTCTCAGTAAAATCATGCATGAGCATTTCTGTTCACTGTCGCGAATGTCATGGGCAAACAGTCTTATTACAATCATGAGTGACAGCTTTGAATAGAAAGTTGATGTTCAGGACTCAAACTTCAAATTCATTGCTTAAACTTCGATTATGTCGAAATTTTCTATAACTGAAATTGAATGTCGTAATCCCTTCTTATTATTTCTAGCGGTAGATGTTAGTAAAATATTCGTTAGTAATGAGTGGAAACACCGTGCACAAATGTAGAAGGAATAAAAAATATACAAAATAAAAATTTAAAGGCCGACTAAATTTAAAATAAATACTTCAAAACATACCAAGAGAAACAGTAAGCATTAAAACACGCTAAAAGCATTTAATTTAAAACAAAAAATTGTTGAAAAATGTCAAGTCTATAAAGCCTGAATCATCGACCTAACATCCCAGTACCTTTAAAAATTATGTCTTCTAAAGATGGACACTTTTCAATGCAATTGGTATCAATAATTTGAGCATCACGCTTTACAGTTAGGTCTAAGATAGAGGCCAAATCTATACAGATAATTCGCTAAATAGTCATTCCCCGTTTTTTTTAACAAGAACAGTAAATTAAAAATTATATCAAATGAGTGTTCTCAATCCTTGTACTTCCTTAATCCAGCTTTACAATTTTTATCCACTAAGCGTGATTTTTTCCCTTTACAGTCTCACCACAATCTACCATGATATTGCATTTATAAGTAATTGCATAATCTCCCTCCCTCTATCTGCTAGAAAATCAGTTGAATGTCGTGATGAAGATCGCAAAATAAATATTAAATTTTCTGGATAAAAAGAATTTCTTATTAATCGATTTATGTGTTTTACTCACTTTCAGCTTGTCGAAGTCCGACTGTATTAACAGGTACTCCACTATCGAAAAGAATTATTACGTCGATTGTTTCTTTCTGTATTCACGCCTGTGATTTAGGTGTTACTGATTAAGAAGTACCTTCATAAATATTACATTTAATTTTCAAAATTACGCAAATAATATTTAAAAACAAATTTTGAGTATTGTAGATATATTAACATAGAACAAATTGCCAAGGAAAAAAAAATATACCAAAAACAAAGTGTATCACAATCCAAAACTGCCGTTCCTAAAAGAATGCAACATTTTGTAAGCAATTTGTGTAGCTGCTGCATTAAATTCTATTCATATACTTTAAAAATCTAATTTTTAATCTGCACGTACTCTCCTTACGACCTTTTCTTTATTTGTTTTTTACCGACGGTTTTTACGAGAAAGACAAATATATTATCAACAAACTGAACATTTTCTACTTCGACTTTCACACTTAGCAACAGAATGCCATCTTTTAAATTCACTACTTTCAAATTCATAAAATGCTGCCCAAACGGGAAACTGGTTAGTGACTGACTGCCGTCCGAAGAACTCAGGTTCGAATCGCGGAGAAACATGGATGTAAATTATCTGTCCGTTCATAGGAAGCAACGATAGCCCACCTATTAGGTGCCTCCATAATAAAGTGACCACTGCTTCCGGCCTTAATAGTGGCCAATAATACCTATAACGGCTAGTGTCTGACATTTGAAAAAAAAAAATCATAAAATCGAATACAAAATTTAAGAATTTTTAATTACAGCAGAGATAAACATAAAATACAAAATACTTCAGCAAATTCTTAAAATAATTTTCTTTTGAAGTCAACAAAGAGGTCTCTCTAAAATCAATACTTTTATTCATGGCTAACTATTTTTAAACACTTGTAAGGTTTATCCTAATTTTATAACAGTTATTTTAAGTTTATGCACCTTTCCTATCTCTTCTAGCTTCAGATTACAATTTCCTACCAGAATGTATTTTCAGAAGCGCATTTAATGCAAATGGGTAAGAGTAGTATTTAAGTCGATGTTTCACTGACTTCGTAAAAGAGAAAAGAGTTTCTGACTAGCGCGCGTTTGCCTTTTGGGCTACGTCTCTCTCTAAGTTCGGTCGTACTTCAGGCCTTTGATAGCTTCGCCTACTTAATTGAGATTTAAAGGCCAGCTGCTTAGAATCCTGATGGCTTCGGCTATATCTTTTTATGTAAACATTAGTTAAGCTTATTAATTTGAGTTCAAGCCCAAATGGAGGCTTTGCTGTACGCTCTGAGGTAGAGGCCGACTGTGTTTATCCTTATTTTGAGAAATAAAGGGTAATTAACCCTTCTTGAGTCTTACGTCTCTGTTCACAGACTCAAGCGATTCTTCGCTTATCGGTGTACAAGGTTCCTCACATTGAACTGTGAAGTAAAAGGGTGGAGCCCCACACACTTAAATCTTACAAAGAAGTTTTTCTTCAAAATTACTTATTTTTATTTAGTACATTATACGTACAAGTGCATATTATATAAAGAAGGAAAATATTAAAATATAATTTGCAATAGCATCTTAAGTCCCCTTTTTCATCTTGTTAGTTTCCATGTCTGACCTAAGAATAATAATTTGCTAATGATAAATCTTTCTTTCGTCATTTATAAATTAACCCCTGTCACATGGTTCTGATAACGCTAATGAAGCAACATAACGACAAAGTAAAATCCTTTATCCAGTTATAATTAAATCGAAACTTTAATTAAACCATCAGCAATAAACCGATACTGTGTCCTTCTATTTTGAACAATGAGATTATCTTCGCTCTTCTGACGTCTCGGCAGCCACTTCTCATCTGTTTTAATGCTATGAATATGTGTAAAGGAAGCTAATAATTATGAAATACCGGCCGTGCGAAGTATGCAAGCTTAGCTAATGTCACACCAAGGAGTGTTCAACCGGCCGCGTGCCTTTCTATGTAAATTTATCGTTGCACGAGCAAAATAAATTATTTTTTAAAAGTCCTTTAAACTCCTTTTTAATTGGCAGATACTCTTTGTACATATACTTTTCCCATCTGTAGTGCTCGAATATGTTTTGTTATTTTTAATAAGACAGCTTTTAATTAGTAGCTACTTATTTTGAATATATTCAGTATAATTAATAGATAGACTAAGAAGTAATAAGAAGCAGAATAATAAACAAATGTGTATCTTATCTGTGTATGATATTTGATTTCATCTCACGTATTAAATTTGCTTGGTGGTAATATTAAGGCGTGAAACAGTTTCATGCTTTAAGTATTTAGTACTTTCAATGCAAAACATGTAATAAGAAAGTTATTGCAGTTTCGCTTATTG
The DNA here is from genome assembly GCA_000611955.2 of Stegodyphus mimosarum. NCBI lineage: Eukaryota > Metazoa > Arthropoda > Arachnida > Araneae > Eresidae > Stegodyphus > Stegodyphus mimosarum. The sequence continues at coordinate 139,072 of KK120026.1, read as the reverse complement.
GCAAAATGCGTAGAGTTTCGTCACCTGGAGGTTAATGCTACGAAATTTTTCTTTTTTGCTGCTTTGCTTCCGATATGATAAGAAGCATTTTGAAAAGTCTTCCTAAACTTTTATCTTTGTACAAATAATTTGCATGTAAATGCTTATACTGACATCTAAATTAAAAGTACTTTTATTATAGCATACATTCATCTTCCTTGTTTATTATTATTCGATATCAGAATACTTAAAAAGAATGAAAGAAAGACTGAATGAACTTTCCATATAATCTTTTTGGTTTTTGTAAATGATAAAAACAATAAAGATTCATCCGACATGTTACAACAGCAACATTGCCACTTTCTGTTACCTCTAATGATAAAAAAAAATTTAGAAAAATACGATGCGAAACCATTTCTCTGCAGGCTACGGCATAAATAAATGAATCGTTTCCGAAACCATTATTTTTTCAAAACGTATTTACTCGGAAAAAACTGTAATGAGTAGGGGAATAAAAAACCGGCATTCTCAAGGCCCTAAAATCTCCTTTTTAAGAAGGATAGAAAAAATAAGGAAAAAAATAATACCACATAAATGCTGTTTCTAATGTACATTTAACTTTCTGATAAGTGTAGATGCACTATGTCTTACAAAGAATAGTTGAATATTTTTTGATTCCGAAAACAATGTAAAGAATTTTATATGTCAAGAATATATATGTACATATATATATAAAGAAAATTATAAAGCTTACTATTGTTACGAATTTCAAATTTATTTGGCTATTTATTTAGAATTGTAATTAGATTTGCTTCATGTTGCCTTAGCAATTTTTTAGCAATGCATTTTTGAAGAGAAAGCTACGTCAAAAAAAAAAATAACAATAAAAATAAAAGAGCGCGTGCATTTAATGCTTAATAAATAAATATCTCGTAATTACTGTTGCCATCCAGAAAAATCTAGAAAAATCGAGATTGTTCTACTGATAATTAAAAAAAAAGCTTATAAAAGCCGAGGTGAAACACCTCATCTCAGTTAGTTGTTGTTGTTGCTGTTATACTTGTAGCTGTAAAAAGCGAACTGCTGTTTGTTTACTTAATGCTGTATTGATTGTAGCGATTTCGCTGTGACATAGAACTATTTTATCTGTTTTGAACTGAGTTTTTGCTAAACGTTTGAGATATTGTGATATTGTGCGAAGATCTGTGAAGAAATATTTCAGTATTTTAATTCATTTCTTGTGGAAAGAATAAATTTTTGTTAACTTTTTAACGACTTGTGCATTCAATATATAACGAACCCGTACGCACGTAACAATTTTTGGTGTCAGAAGTGGGATTTTTGAATGCCATTAACTAGAGCAATGGAAGAACAATTAAGGCAATTCATGGCAGCCTTTGCTGCATTTAAAGAAGAAATTAAAGCTGGCCAAGATTCCGTGAAAGAGGAGATGAAAGCTGGCCAAGAATTAGTTAAAGAGGAGATGAAAGCTGTTCAAGAATCTGTTAAAGATGAAATGAATTCTGTTCAAGAAAAGATGGAGAAATCTGTTAAGGAAGAAATGAAAGCTGTTCAAGAATCTGTTAAAGATGAAATGAATTCTGTTCAAGAAAAGATGGAGAAATCTGTTAAGGAAGAAATGAAGGCTGTTCAGGAATCTGTTAAAGATCAGATGAAAACGGTTCAAGAGTTGAAATTGGGTCAAGAATCCGTTAAGGAAGAGATGAGAGCCGTTAAAGCAAGTCAAGAAGAAATGAAAAAGGAAATTACTTGCATAATAGAAAATAAATTTGAGACTATGGAAGGCAGAATAGATGCGGTTGAAAATAAAGTTTCTTCTGTCAAAGAACAAATAGAAGAGAGAGTTTCTGCCGTAGAACAACAAATCGATTACAGAGTTTCTGCTGTGAAAGAACAAATTCAAGAAAGAGTTTCTGCAGTGGAACAACAAATTGATGACAAAGTTTCCGCAGTTGCCAAAGAAGTTGATACTTTAAAGAAATTCGTAGCGACGGCAGGAAGCAATTCGGATACTTTTAAATTCCTAGCCATGCCTGCGCATCCTTCTCTGAAGCTATCGACATATGATGGGAAGACCTCCTGGCAAGTGTATAAGACACAATTTTCTATAGTTGCGGAAGCAAATGGATGGGATTCCCAAGCTAAGGCCTGTCACCTTGCGGCTTCTCTGAGAGCAGACGCAGCGGACATCCTTCAAACTCTTCCCGAAAACAAAAGGCTAGATTTCGAAGCTCTGTCCGGTGCTTTAGAGCTGCGTTTTGGAGAGAAGTGTTTAAAAGATTACAGCAGGCTGCAGTTAAAATCCCGTCAACAGAAGCCTACGGAAACACTTCAGGAGCTCGCCACGGATGTTGAAAGGCTGTCCCACCTCGCCTTTTCGGAGTGCCCGACAGAAACAAGAGAAATCCTGTCCCTGCAATACTTCATCGACGGCATCCGGGATCCTGAAATACAGAAAGCACTGCGAATGGCTGATGTGAAGGACTTAAAAAGTGCTCTGGTGTATGCCATGAAATTCGAGGCAGCACAGCAAGCCACTCGTAGAGACCGCCACCCAATCAGAGCTGCTCACATACAAGAACCAGTGGATCCAATGACTGCTCGCCTAGACGATTTAACCAGAAAGGTGAATGCTTTGACACGGAATACTGGTGACAAGAAACCGTTCGTAAAGTGCTGGAACTGCGGTGCTGAAGGGCACATTCGAAGAAACTGCAGAACACCCCAGGGCACGGATGTTAAGACCGCGCCTCTCAAGAAGGAGGGAAACTAATTCGTGGCCATCTCGCGGGGCGGAGGTTGCCAGATAATGAAAAGCCCCAGTTTAAAGCGCTTCAGATTTCTGCAGTGAGTGGCGGCAATAACGGAATTTTCATCATGGGACAAATCAATGGAATTCCTTGTAACATGACGATCGACACGGGAGCCAATGTTACCATCATTCGAAAAGATTTGGCTCAACAACTCGAAGGTAAACTTATCTGGACGCCGCCCTGCGTTACCCTCCAGACTGTGTCCGGGGAGAAGATCGATATAGAGGGGAAATTAAACGTTAACATCACGTTTGGAAGTGCCACTTACCATCACACGGCCTATGTAGCAGAAATTACAGACCCTTGCATACTCGGATTGGACTTTTTAAGGAAACACAATTTTTCCTTGGACTTTAAAAATAACGAACTGCATTCTGCCTCTGAAGACATAACTTTATTCGAAATTAATGATGAAGGAGTGAAATCTATCCACAAAATAATAGCTCAAGACGATATCACAATACCGGCAAGAACAGAAATTTTACTTCCTGGATCCATAGCCGAAAATAGAAATTTCCGCTACGGCGTCATGGAATATCCCAAGAATTGTAATAGCCCTAAAGGAGTATTAATAGCCTCAGCACTCGTCGACCTATCAGGGACCGTTATCCCGGTGAGAGTTGCCAATGTAACTGATAAGGCGAGGGTTATTAAGAAAGGTGAAGTGGTTGCAGAATGTACCCCAGTAACCAGCGTTGAAAGAAAAAGTAACATCTCAAAACCCGTGTCTTCCGACAACATTATATCGGAGTTACTGCAGAATGCGCAATTAAACGATGAAGAAAAGAATGCTGCCGAGCGTGTTATTAAAGATCTTCAAGATGTTTTCTCCCGTTCGTCTTCTGACGTTGGTCGAACCAGTTTGACTCAACATAGAATCGATACTGGTGATCATCCACCAATCAAGCAACATCCAAGACGTCTGCCGATTGCGAAACAGGAAGAGGTACGAACACTTTTAAAGGACATGCAAGAAAGCAATGTCATCGAGCCTTCAGCAAGTCCCTGGGCATCTCCCATCGTCCTGGTGAAGAAGAAAGACGGGTCAACTAGATTTTGCGTTGATTATCGCCGGTTGAACGAGGTTACGAAGAAAGACAGTTACCCTCTTCCTAGAATTGACGACATTCTGGATACTCTTTCTGGAAGCAAGTGGTTCTCGACACTTGATTTAAAGAGTGGATATTGGCAGGTAGAAATACATCCTGATGACCGAGAAAAGACGGCATTTACTACAGGACAAGGACTTTGGCAGTTCAAGGTGATGCCGTTTGGGCTATGTAATGCGCCGGCTACATTCGAACGTCTAATGGAGACTGTTTTAAAAGGTCTTTCATACGAAGCCTGTCTGATATACCTGGATGACATCATCATCGTCGGGAATAGTTTCGAAGAACATTTGGAAAATCTTAGAAAGGTGCTTCAGAAACTGAAAGAAGCCAATCTGAAGTTGAGTCCCGCTAAATGCAAATTATTCAGACAGGAAGTCACTTATCTCGGACATGTCATCTCTGCTGAAGGTGTGCGCACGGATTCTGAAAAAGTGTCAGCAGTTAAAGACTGGAGACGTCCCGAAAATGTCCACCAGCTGAGAAGCTTTCTAGGACTTTGCACCTACTATAGGAGATTCGTGAAGGATTTTTCTTCCATCGCAAGACCCCTTCACAAGCTGACAGAGAGCAAGCAAAAGTTCGTGTGGACAAAAGAATGTGAGAATGCATTTAAGAACCTGAAGGAAGCCTTAACATCTGCTCCAATCCTGACGTATCCTCAGCTCGACAGACCATTTATTCTCGACACGGATGCGAGTAATGAAAGTGTCGGCGCTGTTTTGTCCCAAGAAATAGAGGGCCAAGAACGTGTAGTAGCTTACTGGAGCAAGTGCCTATCTAAACCGGAGAGGAATTACTGTGTCACCAGGAAAGAGTTGCTCGCCATAGTCAAAGCCGTAGAACATTTCCATCATTATCTATACGGCAGAAAATTCCTGCTCCGCACAGATCATGCATCATTGGCCTGGCTTTTAAATTTCAAGAATCCTGAGGGTCAGATAGCTAGGTGGATACAGAGACTCCAGGAATATGACATCATTATCCGTCATCGCAAGGGACAGTCGCACGGAAACGCTGACGCCTTGTCTAGAAGACCTTGCCCAGAAAACTGCCGATATTGTTCCAGGGTCGAAGCTAAATACCAACTGGTTAATCCAGTCGCACGGCAAATTACAGCATCAACATCGGCTGATCCAGACCCATGGAGTGACAAGGAAATCAGGAAAGACCAGCTGGAAGACCGTGATATTAAACCCATAATTGAGTTAATGGAGACCTCAAACAGAAAACCTACCTGGCAGGATATTTCGAGCTATAGTCCCACGACAAAACAATATTGGGCTCTCTGGGACTCACTCCATATTCGAAACGGCGTCTTGTACCGAAAATTCGAATCGGATGATGGAAAAACATTCCGATGGCAGCTGGTACTCCCAAGATCCCGAATCCCGGACGTCCTTAAAGAACTACATAGCAGCCCTGCAGGAGGTCACTTCGGAATAATGAAGACCTTGCAGAGAGTTCGGGAGCGTTTCTACTGGAATAATGCAAAGGATGACGTGCAAAAGTGGTGCCGAACTTGCGATGCCTGTGCAAGTCGGAAAGGACCGAAGAAACGCAGCCGGGGGAAGCTGCAACGTTACAATGTAGGAGCACCTTTTGAACGTATCGCCTTTGACATCTTAGGACCTCTGCCACGAACTGCTGATGGCAACAAATACATCCTCGTTGCCATTGATTACTTCACCAAGTGGCCTGAAGCGTATCCTATTCCTGATCAAGAGGCTGTCACAGTAGCAGAGATGATGATACAGCACTGGATTTCCAGATTCGGAGTGCCTCTTCAGTTACATTCCGATCAGGGAAGGAATTTTACCTCGGCTGTAGTCAAGGAACTCTGCAAGCTACTCGGCATTGACAAAACCCAAACGACGCCTTTACATCCCCAGTCGGACGGTATGGTAGAGAGGTTTAATCGAACCATCCTCAATAACCTCTCATTAGTGGTTTCCAGAAACCAACAGGACTGGGACAAGAAGTTGCCACTATTTTTACTGGCTTACCGCAGTGCTGTCCACGAGACTACCGGCTATTCCCCATCTCAGATGCTCTTCGGTCGTGACCTTCGTCTGCCATGTGATCTTTTGTTTGGTCGCCCTCCGGATGCGCCTTCATCGCCTGAGGAATACATTCAAGACCTCCAGGCCCGGTTTGAAGTGATGCACAACTTTGCACGAGAGCGAGTCAACTTGGCGACGGAGAAGATGAAGACCCGCTACGACACGAGAGCTACTGGACATCGTTTCAACGAAGGAGACAAGGTGTGGTTATGGAATCCGACTCGTCGAAAAGGACTTTCTCCGAAACTACAATCACCTTGGGATGGTCCTTACACAGTCCTAAACAGGCTGAACGACGTCGTGGTTCGGATCCGTAAGTCATCGAACTCTAAACCTAAAGTCGTTCATTACGACAGGTTAGTTCATTACTATGGCCATAGTACGTAGTGTATATAATTGTAAATAGTAATGTACATAGTATAAGACCATGGTCCTATTTGTATTTAGTATTTGATTTGTATTTGTTAAGTAGTAGTATTTGATAAGTATTTGTGTTTAATAGCATTTGTATTTGATAGTATTTGTACTTAGTATTTGAATTGTATTTCGCGTTGGATAGAATTTAATTTGCTGAAAGTCACTTATTTTAATTATTGTTTATTTTGTTATTATAAAGTAATGTTTATTATAGCACTGATGCTTTAGTTGTAAGTTTGGCTTCCTGTCCAGGGATTGTACTGCCCGGGACGTGCAGTCCTTGGGAAGGGGGCAATGTTACGAATTTCAAATTTATTTGGCTATTTATTTAGAATTGTAATTAGATTTGCTTCATGTTGCCTTAGCAACGCAGACGATTTTTGAAGAGAAAGCTACGTAAAAAAAAATAACAATAAAAATAAAAGAGCGCGTGCATTTAATGCTTAATAAATAAATATCTCGTAATTACTGTTGCCATCCAGAAAAATCTAGAAAAATCGAGATTGTTCTACTGATAATTAAAAAAAAGCTTATAAAAGCCGAGGTGAAACACCTCATCTCAGTTAGTTGTTGTTGTTGCTGTTATACTTGTAGCTGTAAAAAGCGAACTGCTGTTTGTTTACTTAATGCTGTATTGATTGTAGCGATTTCGCTGTGACATAGAACTATTTTATCTGTTTTGAACTGAGTTTTTGCTAAACGTTTGAGATATTGTGCGAAGATCTGTGAAGAAATATTTCAGTATTTTAATTCATTTCTTGTGGAAAGAATAAATTTTTGTTAACTTTTTAACGACTTGTGCATTCAATATATAACGAACCCGTACGCACGTAACACTATTTTAAGTACGTGTTCAATGCCTTTCTATATTAAGTATAGCTTCTATATTAAGTATATGATCATCCCAGCGGCCCTTAGTATCAGCCCCAGTCAATAGAAAAGAATATAAGCCTAACTTTATACATACACTGGTGTGCAAAAATTAAGGACGAAGTCGAAAAATTAGCATATCAGCTGAACGAAGAGGCAGAGCGGACAGAAAGGCCAATCAGGAGATTAAGTAAGGTGATGTACGGTAGCACATGCGCAGATATGCAGGTAGACGTAATGGGGGAGCGTCTGAGTGGTATAAAGCATATTGTCGGTGTAAGATCAGTATTTCTGGCAAAGAGATTGCACGCCGTATAGCAGTTAAAATCACACCAAGTTGCTGCCTCAGCGAGAAATGGCGAATAATCAGTCTGTTAGACGACATCTGGATGCTTTTACCCGAGGTCGAATCATTGGGAAGTTGGAGGAAGGTCGCAGTGTAACAAGTGTGGCTGCAGAGTTCGGAATTGCTCAGAGCATCGTTTCACGACTTTGGAGACAATTTTAAACTACAGGAACAGCTATCCGGGGGTTTAGTAGTGGTTGTCTACGAGGAACCACACCCGCAGATGACCGGTATATTGCCTTACAGGCCAGAAGAAACAGGCGGCAGACAGCCGGAGAAATCGCTAGACACACGACACAGGCGACTGGACGACCGATATCGCGTTTTACCGTGGCCAGAAGACTGCACGGTGGTGGTCTGTTTGCACGACGCCCTGTACGGTGTGTACCTCTAACGCCTGCCCATCGGAGAAGGCGTTCTCTGTGGTGCCGGGAACACCGGAATTGGAGAGACAATGAATGGGGACGAGTACTCTTTACAGATGAGAGCAGATTTAGTCTGAGTTGCGATTCTAGACACATACACATCTGGACAGAGCGGGGAACACGCAATAACCCCTTCAACATCATCAAAAGGGACTGTTTTGGAGGTCGCGGAGTTCTCGTTCGAGCAGACATAATGCTTGGTAGCCGGACCGACCTTCATATCTCCCAAGGAGGTTCGTCACCTGGGACTGCTATTGTAACGAGGTTCTTCTTCCTTACATGCGTCTTTTCACAAGGGCTATGGGTCCTCAGTTCCTCTTCATGGACGACAACGCTCCACCTCATCGCACAGTTACTGTCGAAGAGCTGTTGGAGAGTGAAGATATTGAACACATGGATTGGTCGGCAAGGTCTCTGGATCTAAATCCCGTCAAGCATGTACGGAAATTACTAGGGAGACCCGTGGCAGCACGTAACTTATCGCCAGTAACGATTCCGAAACTGCGATTGGTGCTACAAGAGGAACGAGCAGCAGTGTCTCAACAGCTCATTAACAACCACATATCCAGCATTCACAAATGATGTGAAGCAGTCAGGGGAGATCACATCCCCTATTAATGACCGGATGTTTCTTGCTGTACACCCATCACAAGGATGTTTCGGCCTTCAGTCGCTTTGCGCTCCATGCTACTTTTTCAATAAAGCTTCTTTTTATCCCTCTGATTTCTCTTTTAGTAAGTTTTGCTTACATTACTCATGTCCTTACGTATTGGGGATCTGACGGTATTAAATGTGTTGATTTGGAAAGCTTTTGTACAAAGTTATATTGAAAAAACCGTCTCGTCCTTAATTTTTACACACCAGTGTAAATCTGAAGTCCTTTTCATCTCGAACTTCTAACCAGTCCTTCGCCTGATATTAGGTCTGCCTTAAACCTGATTAACGGTAATATTAAACGTTTGAATTCAGCAGAGAACGATGAAATAACTTGTGTGCAAACCGTTACTCTCGTACTTTTGTTCCTAAACTTTGGAAATGAAATTAGCTAAGAATATTGATAGGATACAATCTATGGTTGACTTGACCAATACATTTAAGCACCCTGCGCAGTGACAGTGAGGCTGCAGATACATTGGGTAGACATTATCAAAAGAAGAGTCAGCTTTCTTTTAACACAGAAGACAAACTGACTGCTAAATCAGCTATATTGGATTTCATTCATAAAAATCGTTGTAATTCCGGTGAGATTACAGTTTTTAACAGGGGTTTTACCAATGAGGAACTGGACATTACTTTCTATGATATGAATTTTTCCAAATCGCCTGGCCTGGCTGGGATTCACGGATATACATCGGCCAATATGAATCACTTGGGTAAAAACATTTCTTCTTGATACTTTTAACAGTTCTTGGAATGTTGGACGACTCCCCAGAGATTGGAAAGATCCCCTTTATCACCCTCATTAAGAAACATGAGAAACAGGCCAATAATTTGAATAGCTTTAGGCCAATAGCTTTAACTAGCGTATCGTGCAAGCGTATGAAGAGGATTGGTCGGCAAAGACTTACTTTTTACCTTGATCAAAATAAACTACTCCCCCCTGAACAAAATGGCGTTAAGAGGGGCCATTGCATGATGGATTACGTTTTATATTTTTGTCCAAAGATCTGAGCTGCCCAAAATCTTAGGCCTACAAATCACACCGTAGCTGCCCTTCTGGACCTGTCTAAAGCCTTCAACAGTGTGTGGAAAAACAAACTCCTTTCCAAAATTTACAACAAAGTGTTGCTGCCTTTTTAAGGGTCAGATATATTACAATGAAATTTAGAGACAGCGTTTCTGAAAGACTTAGAATTGGCCAGGGTATTCCTCAGGGATCAGTACTTAGTCCCACACCATTCTCTCTTTTTATTGCTGGAATTGAGGCAGGGACTAACGCCAATCAGTATGGGTCTATATGCTGATGGTATTATTATCTGGAATAGCAATTCATGTATTACTTACGCTCAGGACCGTGTTAATCTCCTTGATCTTAAGACCTGGACCTCCTTGATCTTTGCCGCAGAGCACACGCCGCAGAGCACACGCTCGTTTTTAATCCCTCAAAGTTTGTTTTACAACCAATAGAACTTTGCCGCAGAGCACACGCTCGTTTTTAATCCCTCAAAGTTTGTTTTACAACCAATAGACATCTGTAACCTAGAGCCTAACAACTTTCTTCTGGGTAGGAGACTGAACTGTGGAAAACATCATAAGTACTTGGGATTTATTCTAGATAATTAAATTCTTGGCCATGCTCATATTGACAATATGGGTTTGAGAGCTAAACAGATTCCAAACATCTTAAAATTTATTTCTGTTAGAGACTGGGCTGCTGATGCTCAGACTCTCAGAAATACATATTAGACATTACAGTCTTATTCGATCTATTTTCGAATATGGTGTTCGGGTATATCAAGCTGCGTCTGTCAGTAATCTTGATAAACCGGAAAGAGTTCAGCTTTCTGCCGCCACAGCCATTACTAGTCTCGGTAATAGCTGCCCGAGGGACATAGTTCTGCACGAGGCTAATTTCAACCTGTCAACCTGACGCAGATTTATTCTGGCCAAATACTTTGCTAAGCTCATGAGTTATGGTGATCAACATAGAACTTTTTGTTTTGTACGTAACTGGATAAACAATCGTCGCCTTAATAGAGAAAGCCCGCTTAGCCGTGCTGAAAGTGAGGTATAGTTATTTAATGAAAGAGAACATGTCTCTCTGGTATGTGGTACTGAGATTACTACGTCGTTTTGAGATCGAGTATTCTTTAGGACAGATCTCTGCTCTTCACTAACAAAGGTACGTAGCATCCGGATTTCCTTAAGCAGAGAATGGCATTAGCGTATATGAGAACCCCCGACTATTGCTCAGTTTTCCGTGCCAAACTCATAGCTACTGGGGAGGCCTTGAGTGTTTTGTTAATAAGGGTGTCAATTCTGACATCTGGATTCTGAGCGATAGCCGAAGTTTTATTCAGGACCTGGCTGAATGGTGGAAACATGGTGACAGTACGACTGTTAATATTGTTCAACCCTTGGGCCGCTTGAGTACTCATAATAAGATTTTCTTCCAGTGGATACCATCACATGTAAATGTTTATGGTAACAGTACGATTGTAACAAGTCTTGGTGTTGCTATGATCGGGTCAAACAGCAGATATGAACAGACAGCTTTCACTAGGTTCCGTAGTGGTCATCTTCGAGCTCAACGACATGTGTCAGGCTTTAAATTTTATCCCTTTGGCCCGAAATGCAATTTGAACCAGGCCACATCTGCCCATATCTTATTATGCATTAGTTTTCTCAACAGCCAGCTGTCCGGATGCGGTTCTTCATTGTTTGAAAATCTACGGGTTCATGGACCTGATCTAGATGTTGCGGTCGATCAAGTGGGATAAGAAACAACGACAACAAGCATTAAGTATTTTTCCTAACATAAAATATTGAGCTTTAAATTAATATCTTCAGTAGTACACACAAACAATACTTTATCAACAAATAAAATCCTCTCTAATAGATATAACATTTAAGTTGATGAAAATATTTTCGCCACCAAAGTAACAGGCGACATCTAAAAATTCATTTCTTTGAATTATATTTTCTTTCTTGCTATGTTTTCTTAGAATAATTCTTATTTCTACTTTTGTTCCATCGAAGCTGAATGCTATCAACTTGTAAGAGAATATTGTGTATGGCATATCTATCCATCCAAAAGCTATTAAAACATAAAAATTTTTCCGACGATTATTATAAGCAGTTGGCAGAGGGAAACTTTGCATTAGAGAAAAATATAAAAAAACTTCAGTTTTCTTTCTTAAAATTTTTGAAGAATATGAATTTCGAATGCTTGAATTAAATAATATTTCCTGGTAGATGCTAACTCAATAATTTTTGTCCTAATGGGTAAGCTGTAAAAAAACTCGAAGAAGAATTTCTAAAGCAAAACTTAGTTCTAAAAATTAAATCATGGTGGAGAAGGAATTACGCTATCGGGGTGTATGACTTTCGTAGAAAGCGTACTCCTAAGTTTATTGATGGCGAAATGCAGGGATGGCCAACATTTCTGCTCTCAAGAGTCAATTTAAACTCATCCTTGCGGCTGCGGAACGTACAGTATTAAGAAATACATTCTGAAGTGATAAATACTGGTACTTCAAGATTTCTTGTGGCATCAATTTCAAATAACTTTAGGAAGACAGTCCTAAGAGAGTACGAAACTATTCAGCATGGAAGTTAGAAGCAAGAAAATATTAATCATTTTGGAAACTTGTCAATAATTACATATTTTGTTAATTTAGCTACAGGCCATAATAAAACCTCACAGGCAATCTGCAGCTTGCAGATAATTAATTGACTATTATAACGGATTATTACAAACGTACTGACACTTGGAAGTGAATTCTGAGAATTTGGAAGTGAATTCAGCACAAAAGATTTATAAGGTATTTCTCCCGCTTTCTTCGCTTGCCTTATAAGGTATTTCTCCCGCTTTCTTCGCTTGCCTTATAAGGTATTTCTCCCGTCTTCTTCGCATGCCTTCGTGTAGTGGTCTGCATACTCGACGCGTAACCGAGAGGTCCGTGGTTCGATTCCCGGCGAAGGCATTGCTTATTTTTCACCTCTCCTGCTTCGTAATAACCTAATGTCTCTACAGCCTTCCTGGTGTTGTGGTCAGCACGCTCGACGCGTATTCGAGAGGTCCGTGATTCGACTCCCGGCGAGAGCATTTCTTATTCTTCCCACTTCTTACTACAAAATATTCTAATAACTCTACAGTGGCGCCCGAACTAAAAGGTGGTGAATGATGATTCTTCATCGCTAGGATTTTGCGATCGGGTTCCCTAATCCCTAGTCTCCCTTTAAAAGGGGGAGTATATAAGGTATTTCTCCCGCCTTCTTGGCATGCTTTCGTAGTGTGGTGGTCAGCATGATCGACGCATTCTCGAGAAGTCCGTGGTTCGAGTCCCGGCGAGGGCATTGCTACTTTTTCCCATCTTCTGCTTCCAGATAACCTAATATCTCTCCATTGACCCTCTGGTCATTAGGCGAAAGACGACGGTGGCAAAGAAAGCTGCTTTACACCCGCTTACAAACAGCCATGCCTTTTCCGTGACTCGATCCTGGGGCCCTCCATTTAGCAATCAGCGTCGTCAGCTACTATACGGGCTGGGCGGCTAGAATGTACTTGGCAAGATACGGAATATAAAATTAGAGTAGAAAGTATTTCTTTAAAATAACTGTCGAAATCAGTAATACAATATGAGTAAAATAAAATATAGCCCCAAAATAAAGGAAAAATTAACTTAAGCAAAAAAAGATTTGAAACTAAATACTAAAAAGTTTCAGTTTAATAAAATACTAAGAAAAATTTTAAAAAATATATTTTTGATTTATTTGTGTAGAAATTTTAAGTCCGATTGCTTTTGAAAGCATTAGTTTTTCTGTAATGTGATGAACTACGCTTGTGGAAAAGAAAGATGTCAATGATAAATGTACCTCTCTGTTATCTCTACATCACTAAAAATCATTAGATCTCAAAACTGACAAAAAAAGCAACCTCAGATTGGTGTAGATATTAAATAAAACTCTATCAATTTCGAAGGCAGTGACTTAAGGTCTCTCTTTGTTCAGCGCTACGCAAATTTTGTTTAACATCAATAGACTGAAGAGCTGCGAAGATGCAAAACAGTGTTCTAGAATTTAATTAGAGCACATGAAATTTCGTTTTCTTTTGAAAAGAGAGAGGGTTTTTTGAATGCTTGCTTTTATGATGCAATAACTAAAAACATATATTTTGTTCTTATTGCATTTTGTGCTTTTCTGGGGACTATAGCGAGTTTAGTTACATTCCCACGTCCCTGGCAGATTGCTGTTTCCCAGTCTACGTGAAGTCTTTAAGGTAGAATGAATAAAATGAGGTTCATTCTGTCCTCAGTTTATGATTTCTTTAAGAGAAAGTTTTAAAACATCAGCAAGTCTATATATATAGTCAGAGACGAAACACTTTTCTTCAGAAGCAAAAATATTTTTCAAGCCTAAAAACGTATTATAATAGAGAAAGAATCTTATTATGAAAATGTTAAGCATATTAAACTTTTAAAATCTCGGACACCAATAGTAAACTATGGCTGGGAAAATAAAATTTTCAAAGGAATTCTGTTTTATCATTTGTTGTGGAAATAAAAGTTTGATGTCAATATCAGATAAACTGCTTTTCCAACTCTGGTGTAGAATATAAAAAACAAATAAAAATTTTTTAAAAATGTCTGAAAGCTTTCAGATTTTATATTAAACCCAAAGGGGCGTTTTTTAACGTTTTGTGTGTTACCTTTATTTATTAAATATCATGTTCTTCGCGCTTAAACCATAAAACTGAATCCAACAGCAATATTGCAAAATGAGCATATCTTTTAGAATTTCCGATACACAGCGCGCTGGAGATAAAAGTGTTTTCTTTTCCCGTACGGTGTTGCCATTGCTCGCTTTGAAATCGTTGAGTTTCTTAATCAAAAACTCATAAATGCTTTACAAATGTGAAATAGATACTAAAACAAATTCAAAATTTGAGCTTCCTGATGCCCATATTCGAGTATTCAAAATTTGATTAAGTTTGTAAGTATGTGTCTTAAGTATGTTATTCAAACTTTGATGGCACTAGATGCCGTTGTTTTATCACAATTTGAGACACATACCTATATTTATGCAGATTCTTCATTATTTAATTTCTTTAAATATAATACAGGCTCATAATATTTGGTGGCAACAATTTCAAAAGTGATTTGCCGTTTATAGTGAATCAACGCAAAATGCCAAAACGAAATTAATAGCTAATGCTCCTTTGAGCTAATAAAATGATTAATTAAGAAAACAAATTTTTTAGTATTTTTGCTCCATCAAACCACAGTTTTTTTGCTCTTGCCTCTATATTTTTTTCAGAAACATCATTAACAATTTTCCTACCAAAAGCCAAGTTCAAGGAACACCTGCTAGTAATGAACTCGTTTACATTCACACTGCAGTATTACTGGCTCTCATCCAGATTTTGTCTGACATTAGAGGTGAGAGGTTTAGGAGATAATAAGGAAGTTGTCTGCAACTCTCACCCTCTTCTCTACAATTTTATTTCATTGAAATGTCAAAAAGAGTAAAATTATTGTTCTCTTAAGCTAAATTGACTTTGCTAAAGAATGATACACGAAAAAGAGAACAAAATTTACTGTTTTGAACGAGAAATAATTTTAAATAAATCAGATCGGAATTAAATTCTCTGTAAATAATAATTATTACGATTATAATTCTATGTCATTCTTTAATTTTCTGGTTTTAAAATATTTTTAATGAATCCACATACACGCTCGCACACACACGCAAAAAGGTGATTAGCGCAATCTGTAAAATTTTGAACAAAGTGCTAAATTTACTTTTATACATCATTATTACTCAAAATAATAATTTTTTTGTTTAAAACTGAGTATTAAAATTATGAATTAAATAACCAAAATCTTTTTTATTAAATAATTTTGCAAAATAATATTAATCATACAGGAATTATCACATTTTCCCATTCGTGCTCTCCTGATATAAGTTAAAACACGTCCAAAAATGGCGTTTGAACTAAAATGTGGTGGACATTCCATTTATATTTGGACGACCAAGTTTCGTGCCTCTCGCGCTTTAAGTGGGGAAGAATGCGAGAATTATCGTCCCCCGTAAGCGCACACGTAGTGTGAGTAGTAGCATGCCCATCTAGCAATTAGATCAGTGGTTCGAATCACAAACTCTGCATGTTTGAGTATACCACGTTTTTTTCGCTTTACAAATGTTCTTACAATTGTGAATGTGTTGAGACATTTTTACAATACATGTCTTCACAATCATGCATTTAAAATCGTCCTATTGTAAAATAAAAAATAATTTATAAAAAAAATTTCGCTGTTATTACGTCAACCAGTTTCTAGCATATCGTTGAAAAAAATATCAGCAAATAACAACAATAAAAAATTATATAACATATTTTCTTGTTGTAAAAATAAATCACCCTTTCTCTCTTTTTCTGTTGTGTTAAAAAAAGTGTTAAAAATTTTTACAGTTAATTTATTTGATTAAATACATAAAAATATAAGCATGAGTGGACGAAATAAAAGCTTTCCCTTCTTTAAAAATAACAATGGTAAATCCAGACTTCGTCATTGTCTGGTCTGATGTCGATAACTGAAAAACAATCATTAAGAAATCAGGAACCATTTATCCTAATTAAACATAATTTTTTTATTCTTATTAATTATTTATGAGTACTGAACAACACTTCTAATATCCCCCTGAAATTTTTCTCATCTCTTTCTTTTAGGTCTTTCTCAGATTAAAAACATATCTACAAGTGTACAGTGGTACACCGTTTAAAAAATCCAGAGCTATGCTATTTAATTCCTTTTATATGCTAACATTCATCTACCACCATTCCGTTAAAAAGAAATATAAATGAATTTTTTCTACGACAATAAAACATAATTATAAAATATACAAAATATTTACATGCACGCAGACATTTTTTATTAATATCATAATTAAAGTTTCACAGTTTAATTTTTATTTAATAAAAGTCACCGCTTTTAGTATGATTTTCTGC
Source organism: Stegodyphus mimosarum (assembly GCA_000611955.2). NCBI lineage: Eukaryota > Metazoa > Arthropoda > Arachnida > Araneae > Eresidae > Stegodyphus > Stegodyphus mimosarum. Next base: position 122,361 of record KK120026.1, on the reverse strand, counting down.
AATTTAATCAATAGATCTATCATTTATGTATTAGTAGTATTAAAATAATATGAAATATATCCAATGCATGAAAACATATCAAAACTAGTTCTGTATGACATATAAAGATATAATAAGAATAACAATAAACAAATTAATACAAAAAAAATGATATGACAAATTAGACTCATTTGACGGCTTAGTATTAGTGGATAACTAACATAGAATTACTAATTATAATACATTAATATGGTCATTATTCAATAAATACACATTAAAATGGTCGAATATTTATTTATGGATGTTGATTTCAGATTTAGGGAAATAATGCCAATTTTGCTTCTTTTCTTTTTCTAAAAAATAAAACATTTATAAGCATTTAAATTTTCTGAAAATTAAAATTGTAAGGTAAAAAAAAAACGTTTTCGTCTAAAAGGCTAATGAAATACGAAAATACCAAAATTTAAGATGTATAAAACATGTTATTCTACAGAATTAACTGCCACAGAAAATCTGTGACATTTATATTTAATTTGGGCATTTATGAAAAGCGATAATAACAAATTTAATTAGTATAAATATTGACTCGTATGCAACGGAATTAAATAAAAAAAATATTCATACCGAAACAGTACAAATAAAAATTAATAAATCATACATTTATTACTAAATGTCTCCTTATTCACGAACCACCAGAAAGAAAAATTGAGCTGTATGATATATTGTGTACTCTCAGTGCTCTCCATTTAACATAAGGAGTCATGATTGCATTTGGAGGATGGCATGAAAGAGTATTTATGTTTATACTAAATGGATAATAATACCAATGAATTCTATAAGAAACTATCCTGCTGCTTTTCCATGATAGTTTCTGGATTAAACATAACATTTTCATGGTTAAAAACTAGTCTGGCATCCTAGAATTTATCAAGATGCACTTGATCTTCGTTGGAGGCAGAGAGTTATGACACATAAACAAATACAACGTGCTATAATTTTATATAAATGGGGACGTTGAGTTCTAAGCCACTTACCTCCAAACATAATGGGTATCATGTTCTTCAGAAAGAAGCAATATTCCATACATTTTCTGTATTAAATTCTGTCCAAATTAAATACGTTTCTCGACAGACAAGCCAGGACCACAGGCACCGCATCGCATCTGAAAAATCAATAACAAGAGCTGACGAGCTCGAAAGGTTTGCTAGAAATTGGCGATTTTTCTTCGTGAGAAAGACGCCAAAACGTTTTCTTTTGTGACTGCGCGACTAGAAGAGCGAGATTTGAAAATTGCACGTTCGCTTTTAAGGCCCTTTTATGTAAAAGCTATACTGGATTAGCTTAAGAAAAGTCAAAATAAAAATAATCAAACGCAAATTTAATAATCCATAATCGCGATTGTGGAAATATTTAATAGATACAAATAAATAAAAAATAAATAAAAAAAATTCAGTCAAATACAGATTTTATAGCTCCTATATATATGATTACATATAAATTTAATGGGTATTTATGCCTATTCTATAAATATTAATGAACATTTGCATATGCATTGTAATTAATTCTAGTTTTCCATAAAAACTAGAATTAATTATAATTTTATTTTTATTTTACTCATTTTTATATTATTGCTTGCGGTAGTCCTATTTTGAAATATACGCACTGCCTCTCGGTATTACTAATGTTTCTTGAAAAGACAGAATTAACATGCAAACTATGTAAAGAAACCAACTTAGAAAAGGAATATACTCTTAGGGTTTAAATATGATCAGGATAATTTAAAAATTAATAAAATAGTGAACTGAATCACTTTAAAAATTTTAATTAATTACAGCCGAAACTTATTGCAGCTCAAAATACTAAAAAAAAATAGGAAACTTTATAATATTTTCTAATTTTCTATGAAAAGAATTAGGTAATTAGAAGATTTAGATTAGATTATAATATTTATAAATAAAAAACGGTGATTCTAATGAATCTCCAGATTGATACGCACATTGCAAAAAATACATATTCATCTTCACAAGAATATAATAATTCATGGTGTTTTAATATTTTCGTTAGTTTCATTGAGTTCAAAGCCATAATTTAAGGAGTTGACTGCTGTATTTCAAACGCATGAAGATTTTAAATTGTCGTCAAAGAACACATTCCAAAACCTCTTTTCAAAATGTTTTATTATCCTTTCATTGGCAATTGCTGTTTCTAATATTAATTTTCTACTTATAGCAATTTAAAAAAAAAAAAAAAAAAAAAAAAGAAGAAGAAGAAGAAGAAAGAAAACGAGCTATATTTGTGTTCTTGACAATACAATATTTTAAAAAACGTTTAAATATTTTTAAAGTTATTTAAAAAAGGCTCCAAGAAATTATTTAAAAAAAAGAGCTTAATTTAATTTGAATTACTGGAGGCTTTTTAGTTAAGCACGGCTGGCAATACTTAAATAATGGTTTCTACATTCTCGTAGCAAATAAAATAAAAGAACTTTTATGAGTTCTTAAAGCTGGGATTCACTCTTCCTCCAAAATGCATTATTTATTATTTAGAAAATTTAATGATAAATATAATTAAACTGCTGTTAATGTTTTAAAATTTCTAAAATCATAGTTGAGGAAATGAATGTTATATTTAAAATTTATGAATATTTAAATTTTTATAATTTATCGAAGTATTTGCAAAATTAATAAGACACTTTGAAGCTCATAAAAGTACTCCAGTTTCTCCACTTTCAACATACAACAATAAAAAAAATATTATTCAGAACTTTCTGAATAAAATATTTACTGAGAAATATTTACATTGCTGTACAAAAAAATGCTTGCTGATGTTTCCTCTATATCACTATCACGTTTTATTATTAGTCTATTAATTTTTAATCCCTTGATTTTTAATACAAAATGTAAAATTCCTGAATTTATTATTTCTTATATACTATTTCATTTTAAATCAATATTTTTATTTGGCTTCGTAAAGTCTAATATACCTTAAATTTGAGAACATAAAATCCATAAATAAATTCATTAATGATAAATTAAATAAATTCATTAATTATAAATTAAATAAATTCATTAATTATGAATTAAATAAATTTATTACATATAAGTGAACACAGGAAATATCATACGTTCTGAAGTAATTTTCCTAATTATAAAATGTGAGCATTTTCATGTAATTGCAGTTTAAACGAAATTGTTTAATTGCAAACTCTAATATTACTTTCGGTTTAGTACAAGCAATATAGGATAAGGAGATCATACAAAATTTATTTACAAAATTTTCTGTATGTGACATTTATTCTAGCACAAATGACAGCTGTAAAATTGTGTTTTTTATTTTATTTAAGCTTTAAATCTTCTGACAGATATGCCGCATTTCAAAGAGTTTTTAAAAAAACGTTACAATGGGTAATTTTAATGAGAATATTCGAAAATCTGAGATTTTTTTAATACATGTTCATCAATCATAGTTAGAACTAGAAATATTAAGGATAATTAAAATATGAAGGATTATATAAAATAATATTAAATCTAAATTAATTATTAAAAAAGGATTATGTGTAGTAGGACTATGTGTAGGACTATGTGTGTCTTTCGAAACAAAATGATGTTGTTTTGCGAATGGAAAATCACAAAGTAATTAAAAAGATTCCGTGAAAGTTCATTTAATTATAATTTCAGTAATTATTAATTGTTTTATGTTTATTTTACAAACGGCGAAATTAATTTTGTTTTTCTTTAAACCTGAAAGAAAAAAAAAGGCAGCTTGTGGTATTTTTCTCTGTAGAAGCCATTTATAAAGGATAAATACTTAGTATTTATCCTTTATAAATATAAATAATTCTTAAGGCTGTTTTTATTAACTAAGGAATTCAAATCTAGGATGGCAACAAAACTGTCGCGAACTACAAAATGACGTCATATCTTCATTTACACCAGAAGTCTGTAATATTCTGTTCAGGAATACCTAATATTGTTGCGTGCGTACGGGTTCGTAATAGATTAAATGCACACAGGTCCGATAATACGTTAATAAAATTTATTTTGATCAGATTAAACACTTCAAAGCTCTGGAATTTTCCTCAGAATTACTCGTACAAGTGTTCAAAGTACTACAGAGTACAATACAGCAGTTACACTTCAAACTACTAAGAACGTTAAATGCAAAGCAATGCAAAGCGCATCTAAAGAGAAAGCTAATCCGCAGGATATCGCAGTTGAGGTTGAACTAACAACTCGCAACAACAATAATTAAACAACTGAGAGCAAATGCTGTCTCTCTCCGGCCTTATATAGTTTTCAACCGGCCATCGAGATATTTCTAGCACTTTCTGGTTTTCGAAATTACTGGAAAGCAATATCAGTGTCGAATTAAGGTTGCAGCTAATATACTGATCAATTACATTTCTTCAATGATAATACTTATTAGCGTGATACAGGGACCAGACTCAAATGTCGCCAAATGGTCGCCAAGTTGGGCAACTTTTGGCAATTTCTCGCCAAATTACCGAGATACTCATTTACTTAGTTAAATGCACTTGCCCCTGTATTCTTACTTTTGCCGGATAGCTTTTCGCTTTAAATTTTTCGCGTTACATTACGCGGAAAAATATAACAATTCACATATAATTGCAATAAAATCATTTGTCTATGTACAAAATTGGTAACGATATTCTTCCCAGAGTAATATAAGCAAAGCAGTGTCCTGTAAAATGCACGATTCGAAGGGATTACGTTCATTTTGTGTACCACTGCATCTGGTTTAAAAAACAAAATCAGCTTCAAAATTTCTAAATAATTGCTTTTGCAGCCACTTAGTGACAGTTAATTATTTGTATTTGTTATCATTAGGATATACTGTTGATGGCCAAAAACTTTACTACATTTTACTGGGAATTATTTTAAGTTACAGCAGATTGTATTTTTTTTCTGTTAATTTTTAGAATGTAAATCTGTGCCATAATTACATATATTAAAATAAGAATAGACGCTATACTAAGTACTATACTATACTGTCTTTTCCTTCTCACTATGCCACGTTTTATTAGCCACTTATATTGATGCCACTTATATTTAAAAATTTGTAAAAATGATAATTTTTCTTAAGTTTTGATACCAAATATAAAACAGAGGAGTTAATCTCAAAATGCACGGAAACGTGTGTGTTCATATATAATATACATTCATATTCAATATTCGTATACAATCATATTCGTAAAACTTTACTTGCAACTACCAATAATAGAACCACAAAAAGAGTTAAGTCCCGTATCATAATCTCGTTTACAAATCATCATATGCAAAGGCATGACCTAGTAACCTTACTTGAAACAAAACCGCACCAAAGCGCTTTTTTTACCGCCTCTTTTCCACAGGCATCGACTTTTTCCCCCCTTTTTGTTGAGACTTTCAGAGTGTAACGAATGCCAATGGAATTCATGCTGCGGAACATTAAAAGTGGTGAGCTTACTAGTAGTATGCATTGTGGGGATGTTTCGAATGCGGAGGTGGGATGTTCGCGCTTGCGTGGCATCTTGCATTACAAAGCGCGCTGTTTCCCCTTTGCTTGTAACAAAGCAATCATCCTATTGTTCTTTTTCCCAAATGGATTACCTTTTCCTGCGTGAAAGAAAAAGCCAGTGTTTTTCTTAACGTTTCCAGAGTAATTAAGCTGATTGAATTAGAAATGACACATGTTTCATTAACTGATTAATTAGAGTGGACTCTCTAATTAAGTAATGTGAACCGATGCTTGGTCGTTTAATCGAAAACTGGGATAAGACGGAGGAAAGCAATAATTTCGAAAGAAAATATTAGGTACATACAAAATTTCTCTAATTTATGTGGGACACTGTTCGCTTTATAGATGTCCTCCATCTCAACAAAGTTATGTGACATAAAAGGAAATTTTATATGTGATATAAAAGGAAATTTTATATGTGACATAAAAGGAAATTTTATATGTGACATAAAAGGAAATTTTATATGTGATATAAAAGGAAACCCGCATTCACGTTTGATTTTCGACCACATAATTTATTCTACAGCAAATTCTACATACATTAGTTTTAAGAATAAAAGTATGAGTAATAGGTTTATTTTTATTAGTACGTTTTCGCTTATATTAAAATCTGTTTTATTGTATGCCTCCAAAATGTATAAATGAGAGGGTTTACGAGTAAGAACCTAAGTTTAAAAGAGACACAGGTTTGACAACCGCTGAACACTAGTAGTTCGGTCCGAGGTTTGAATCTAGGGAACGGGCTTGCTGCATGAGCGTTTTCGTATCTTTCACTATGTACAATGTGTAAACGAGTCAGTTTCCCTTAAAAAGGTCTCCACGAAGGCATCCCTTCCTTTAGGCAGATAGGCGGTAACATCAAAGAGCTCTGGCAGGGGATTAAGTTTGTTTATAGAAAGCAACCACTATGAAAGGATTTTAGTAAACAGTGTCTCGAATTAAAAAATAATTTAGTAAAACATACCAAGGAAATTTTATCTGAAACAAGACAAATAATACAGTGGAATTATCACATTTTCCCGCGCGCATTCTCACCCTGTAATTGGTTAGCACGTCCAGCTAGGAACTGGAAAATACCGGGTTCGAATTACGATAACTACGCAGTTAATTTTAATGCTTCCTAGTCCTAAACTTCTAATGACTTTTACAGTGGCACACAAAGCAAAAGGACGCTGACAGAATTCGCCGCTGTCTCTGATTTAGTCGATTGAGGCTTGTTTCTTCCCTTAGTCTTCCTTTCAGTAGAGGAGAACGTACGGAATTACTGTTATTTCTTGAATGTTTTCTCGTGGTAAGTGATCAGCACGTCCACAGGTAAGTGAAAGTTACAGTGTTCGAATTCTAGCGGGAGCACACTGATTTTTTCACGTTTCCTGGTTGAAGAAACTTAGTGATCTCTACAATAGCAGAAAAGAGCCAGCTCAGATAATTCAGCGATTTTAAGACCTAATTTTATGTGGTTCATGTATTAATTCGACGCAAAAATAGAGGTTAAATTTAATCTTTAAAAAACATAAAAAGAAATGTTTTTCTTGAAATATTCGAATAAAAATTGACATAGTTTACATTAAACATGTTATATTACTAAAACATATCTGCATTTCCTTATTTCTTAATATTATATTCTGTTATTAATTTATATTTCTCTTTTAGTGCTTTACAATATAAAATTTGTTTTTTGAAATTTCTACATTTATTTTTGTTTATTATTTATGCATTTGATTCATTACTACTTTTTTATGTTTCAATTCATACGAGACATGTCTTTTAAATAAGTGGACCTAGTGGAAATGACTGGCATTTGTAAAAAAAAATAAATAACTGCCCAAGATATTCATTTACAGTGTAGGGATTTATTTTAATTTTTAACATTTAATTTATTTTTTGTTTAAAATAAATTAAGTTTTTTAAATTAAATTTATTTTTGAACAAGTCTTTGCATTTACTTCCTCGTTTCCCACCTATGTTTCCTTGCCAGAATAAGTTTCTAAGATTACATTTTATGTAAATGAAGTAGAAATCAGTATTTAAATTGAAGTTTAGGTCGCTTTAATAGAAGGGTTTAGAGAAGCATAGAAGCACGCTTCTGCCTTTCGGCCACGTTGTTGTTGCTAGTCTAATCTTACTGCTATTCGACCACGTTGTTGCTGCTAGTCTAATCTTACTGCTATTCGACCACGTTGCTGCTGCTAGTCTAATCTTATTGCTATTCGACCACGTTGTTGCTGCTAGTCTAATCTTACTGCTATTCGACCTCGTTGTTGCTGCTAGTCTAAACGTATTGCTATTCGGCCGTATTGTTATGTGTCTGCTAGTACTGGCGGTAATCTTAAATAAGGGCTAATTCTCTTAGTTAAATCTGTCAAGCTTCGGCTGGTTTTAGTTAGTATTAGTCTTAGTTTCTTATTTTCTATCTTAAATTAAATCCCACGTGGTGGCTTGTTGTAAGTTCGAGAAGGGACCACCTATTCAATTATTTTGAGTTGGAATAAAGGGTAAATTTAACCCTTCTTTGGACGCTTCCTGAATAGAACTCTACGATAAGTCGCTACACAGTTCTTCTATGCTCTAGCCCTCTAGGACTTCCAAATTAGCTAGGATATTACAAGAGGATGCCTAAAATAAAACGATAGGATTTTGGGGTATTATCGATGATCTAGATGTATTTGGTTTCTGTTACTCTCCCTGAACATAACATGGCAAAAACTCTTGGCGTACTGTTCATCAAGAAGGTTCCCTAATCCACTTAGCAAAGATTATGCAAATCACGGTACCATTTCTTTGCCATTTCTTGGCAGGATCCTTTACTCTAGATTTCTTTGTTAAAAGTTACATGAATTTGTATTTTAATGAAATAGTTTATCCGAAGTAAAGAACCACTGAAACAAATGCAAATTTTAACTCGGCTGTTCTTTCCCCAGTGTGGACTGATGTTGATTATCATTTTTCTATGCCGTGATGTTCATAACCCAGGTATTGTAATACTGTAAATACTTTTCAGAATCGTTGTGAAGCATTATTAAAAGCAATTAAACTATTTCAAACTAGATTGCATAACTTTTTCCACTACTTAAACTAATGTATTAAGCATCAATAATAAATTTTGGATACAAAGCCGCTGTCAAATTTTAGACAAACTGTTAAGTAATGTTAACGAAGTACCTCTTTCTCTAATGTCCCCATAAGGACAACAGGCTTGCTATTAAGGTTTTGTTTTATGTCCTCTGGAGGGGAAGAAAACTGCTGTCTGTGTACCGCGGCCAAGGCCAGGGAGGACATTACAAAAGGCCCGGAAGGGCATACAAAACCCGTGAAAGACATACATTGGAACTCTGTTTTGCTACAAGTGAACAGTATATCATAGGCTTAAAAGTTGCACTGCATAAATCTTAGAATTATTTACATCAAATTCATAGAATCACATACTGTTCTAGATATTATAGGAACATTTTACAGAATATATGCATGTATCAAAATAACGACGGTTCAGACAACGGGAGGAAAATATGCGCCTTACATGTTAAACTTTATGTGAGACTGGGCAATGTATTTCGCAAAAGACAATTCTGCGTTAGAAGTAATATGCTGCGAGGAAAGCCTAAATATGGTGTTGTGTTGTGACTTATCTCCCTTGTTTGACAACAGAACAAGCCCTCGAAATTCATTGCAAGAAGAGCAAGATTTCACCTATTGTTGGCAAGAACTTTCAACCCCATACAAATAACAGTATGATTTTGCTCAGGTCCGCCCCCC
>KK120026.1:87984-113025 GCA_000611955.2 Stegodyphus mimosarum | reverse complement strand
TCTTTCCCTGCCGCCAACCTCTGGAAAGGATTTTCGGCTGTTCGCATATTTAAAATGCTCCCATGCCGCAAAGACACTATACATATACAAACATCCATGCCTTCTCCGGGATTCGAACCCTGGCTTTTCGGTAGGGTAGTCAGCGTCGGCCACTATCATGGTTAGGCGGCAGCCTAAATATTATCAGTATTAGCGCTAATATATGCAATTACCTTGAGATCTTTCTTTAGAACTTTTTGTACTCTTAACTTTTGGATATTTTGGAAGTCATCATTCGGCGTTTCTCAGTCTTTGGTCTGTCTACCACGAAGTAGTTCTCGAATCCTGTCCTTGTGTTCCTCCTGGATTTCCATAAAATTCAATTTAACTTATCCTTCCACTCTATACCTGAAAATCTCAGATTCTGAAAATTGGACATGACTCGGATGAAAGTAATGGACAATGTCTATCACTTTCATCCAATACAAACATTTTATGAAATTTATTACCGGTTACTTTGTAAGGTATTTCTCCCGTCTTCTTCGCATGCCTTCGGGCTGTCGTGGTCAGCACGCTCGACGCGTATTCGAGAGGCCCGTGGTTCGAGTCCCGACAAGGACATTGCTCATCTTTCATCTCTCTTGCGTTTCAAAAAATACCAAATGTCTCTACACTGGCGCCCGAACTAAGAGAGATGGTAAATGATGCTTCTTCACCACCAGATTGGTGGTGAATTTGGCGATTGGGTACCCTGAAACCCCAGTCGCCCTTTAAAAGGGGGCGTATATAAGGTATTTATCCCACCTTCTTCGCATACTTTCGTGGTGGAGTGGTCAGCAAGCTCGACGCGTATTCGAGAGGTCCGTGGTTCGAGTCCTGACGAGGGCATTGCTCATTTTTCATGACTCCTGCTTCTAAATACCTAATTTCTCTGCAACTTTATCTATGAATTTACCGCTCTTAACAACAAAAGAGGGATTTAAAGTACAATGACGGTGGTGCTTATTAGCAACATACATCCAATGCAGAAGATGCAAGAATCGCTGGTTAATTCCTTTAATTAATGGGAGAATCAGCATACATTTTAGATAAGGTAAAGTTTACTCAAATTCCAATAGTCTTGAATTAATAAAAACAAATAAAAATGTTTACTGTTAAATTAATTACTTAATACCATCATAAAATTAAAGAACTTTTTATTAATTGCATTTTAAAAATTTAAGTATATTAGTAATAACGTATACTAAACAAAATTGCTTTCGAAGACTACAACAGTAAAGTGATCTGCAGAACATTCTAATTTATGAAAATGGTCTGCACTTGAAAAAAGTTCGGAAACACTTAAATACACTTATATGAACTAATACGTTAACTATTACTGTTAAATTTTGAGCATTCTGTACTCTGTGTAACTATTACGTGTAATTAATATTAAATAATTACAGAGAAAATAAAAACATAAATCATTTCTAATTTTGTAGGTCTTTTTCTCTCATGCATCGTTCATAATCTTTTAATTAATGTTTTTTAAAATTTAATGCATTTCGCGAACGTTTATAAACCTATTTACTAACTTTTTAATAATCTGAATGCTTTTCTGCTTCCATAGATTTTTCCATCTCTTGTCACCGCAAATCCTTGACCTAATTTGAGAGTTTAAAAGCTTAGCTGTCATGAGGACGACGATGTTCATCATGCATATGAGAAGAAAATCATTTTAAATTCCAGAACCCTATTTGCACTTTTATCCTCATATCCATAGAAAATTGCTTTTCATGTTTTGTACTTCTTATATTTTTTGCGAAATATTACTCCATATGTAATATACTAATAATTTAAACATCATTGTCTGCGGGTTAAAAGAAGAACTTAAAATTTAAAGTAGTACAACTGAATTATAAACTGCACGTAAATAAACTAATATTTGACAGAAAAGAGGCAGGTAAAAACGTAAACTCAAATACTATAGAAATGTAGTTATCCGGATTCCAGATACACCAAATTCCAACTATCCGTATAGCTAGCTTTCATTTCGAGGCCAAGAAATCAAACTTTTTCTTATCTATTAAAATGTTCTTAACTTTTTAAATATACAAATAGAAAGAATTTAGCATAATACAGAGCATACGTTTTTAAGGAACTATTAGTTCCAGTGAAAAATTGAAATTTATTTTAGCTAAAGTACAAAAATTCATGTGTTTGGAAAATAAAAATAATTTCTGTTTTGCTAGAAAACTGCTATGTATCTTATCTTGGTTTACGGAAATAAGAACATACTATTTTTGTAACTGTATATTCTTTCTTGAAATAAACTACTATAAATTAAAAAATCTGATGTATTCACCACAGGATTTCCTTGTACGGAATATTAAATTAGACGTATTTTACATTTCATTTAAACTAATTGAATTAAATCTACTTCGTCGATAGCGCATATATGACAATAGAATAAACGGACTCTAAACTTCACTCTATTTACTTACCATAGTGACACTCTGGCACTAGGTTCACTTAGCAGCATTACATTTCATTAATTTTATAACTCAGAATGCACAAAATTTATGTATATCACCTGAAGAATAATCTATTTGTTGCCACATATTCTATTCAAATACTGTAATAAATCTAAAACGATGTATAAAAGAAATTAAACAAACAAACAAAAAAGAAACAGCTTTTCACAGACGATTCAGTTTCTTTCATTAAATTAATTCAGTTCTCACTTCGCGACAAGGAAAAAATACATAAAATATCTACATTAAAAATTACGAAGTAAATCTTAAAACACTTATTTCCTCGAATAAATTCCAGAATGGATTAAGCATGATTTAATTTGCATAATAAAAGAAGGCGTTACCTTTGTTGTTGTGAAGCTTAGTTTCTTTAGATTGGCAACAAATCCACTATTCTGCTAAGTTTCAAATGTAAACAAATATAGCCAAAAAAATTAGGCTTAGCCGCGCTTAAACAACTTTTAAATTGTTGATAATTCTTCAACTATAACATGCAAGTTAACTAAAGGCATAAAATCCTTAACTGGAAGATAAGAAGAACATAATTCAAACATTTTTAAAGCGAAAAATACACAATTTAAAAACTTATAAGAATAAAGACACTGAGCTCACTGAGATGAATAACAGAGTGGATATATATATTACTTTTGATAATGCCCAAAATAGGAGGTGCACATCTACATGTTATAGCAGTCCTATATACAAAATTTCAAGGTTCTGAGGCTCTTTGTTTTTCAGTTATGTGAGATGCATTCATACATACGCACGTACCTACGCGCAGACGTCATGAAAAATTCTCTTTAGAATCCATTTTAAATAAGTTTTACAATTTTTTTGGAGGAAAAGAGTTCTTTATTCTGTCCTTACGTATACATGTCACGCAAAAACATCGTTAAATTTCATTGGTCAAAATAGGTATTTTCTTTGAAATATGATACTCGAAATTTTTCGCCATTACACTCCCTTTTTACTTCGTACAAGGAAGTAAAAGTAAAATTCCTTTGTTTGTATTATAATAAGTACAAATTCGCCCTATAGAAAAAGAAGAATCCATTTTGGGGAATTTTCAAATTATCTGGATAGGCTCTGGTTGCAGTTAATATGGATACTGTAATTCTGTGCTTAAAAAGCATCCTGTTACCGAGTAATTAAATTTTTATAATACTGTGACGATTAATTTTAAAATTTACTCAGAGATAAACTTAATTTAAACGGGTCTCAAACTTAAAATTGTACGCGGGCGGAATGCACAGTCTGAAAGCAGTTGGCAAGCCGATTTTAGTTTTACTAAACTGAAAAGAATTTTGAAGAAAAAAAATTTTAAAACAAAGTTTTTAATTTTATTTACTAAATATTTATCAAAACTTACATAAACAATAATTAATAATAAGTATCTGCAAGAAATTTCTCTTGGTTGCTTAGTAATTCAATGGTATTGATAGCTAAGTATTTAATTTCAAAGCTAACATTTCTTTAAAAAAAATTTGATATGTTGAATTAACCACGTAACAACTTATTTAAACAAAAAATAAACAAATTACGAACACTTTCAAATAGGACAGAAGTCGAGAATAAATAATGATAATCTGTTATGTTTCTCTTATTAAATATTTCTTTAAAACATAGAGAAAAATTACATATATTTGCATGTAAATAATTATAAATTCCCTTATTTATTTCAGCTTTAAGCTACAACACATAATGGCACGTTGACTTTAGTAAAGAGCTCATTTAACATTAAAGGAAAATTACTATAAACCATCTTTATCACGAATTGTAGATGCCTATCCATCAGTCTCGTTCTTTTTTTAGACATATTAATTTTCAGTGTAAAAAACAAACTGTTCACGTATCAATATATTACCAAAAAAAGCAATTATTCTTATTCCAAAAAAATCGTAACTAAGGTTATTAATAGTTTCATTAGCGCTATGAAAAGTTAATCAAATCTGTATCTTCAACTCTTTGATTAAGATTTATATCGCAATGTAAATTAATTAGCTTCATTTGAGATTTTTGGGAATTATTCACTTGCGTTTTTAATTGCAATGAAAATAACCTAAAATTGTATTCAAAATCATTAAATCTTAAACATTCCTTTGAATTCTTCCTGTGCTAACTAATATGCTAATTAACTTACGGAATACGTGTTCGCGGGTTGCGTAAAATTGCTTCGGATTGCCACCAATCTGAAACCACTGATGTAAACACATGAGCGACAATTAAAAATTTGTCAGAATGGTACAAGTCTCGGGATAGTAATATGAGGTGATACAAGTGGTAATGTCAGAATAAATAAAAATTAGGATAAAAATTAAAAAATTAGAATTCATAAATATTTTTGCATAATAATTTTTGATAAAATTGTTTTTAAGTATGGGGCTGCTGAATGCGTTTTGGCTGAATTAACCCGCATAGCACAAATACATCCTTGGGATATCCTGAGGATGTTGCTCGCGCTTTAAGCGCACATGCTCAGGACATCGTAGAACATCCCCCGAACCTCCTGAACACATCCTGCGAGTACTTAATGTCACATTCCAGTATATCCTCAGGACTTCCTGACAGTCCCATCGACAGCGTACGTGATATTATCAGAATTTGAATACCTACTCCTCAGGATATCACGGAACATCCCACTAACTTCCTAAACGCATCCCATTACATCCTCAGAACATCTGTCTAGGTCGCATTGACAGGGTGCAAGATGTTATTAGGATTTAAAATCCTACTTACTACATCCTCAGGAGATCCATAATATTCCAGTTTCCTCTTAAACTCATCCTCCCGAGTGCTTAATGTCACATCCCAGTATATCCTCTGGACATCCTATCTAAGTTCCATCGGCAACGTATGGTATGTTATCAGTATTTGAAATACTAGTTACTATATCCACGAATATCCCTTTAACCTCTTAAATATATATTCCCAACTGCTCAACGTCTCATATCAGTCAATCCTCATGAACTTTAAAGAATACGTTAATTTAAGGTATAAAATACTGAACTAAAAAAATTTTTTTAGAAGAGGGGAGCTGCGTTTTCATTCTTGATAAATCATTTAATTCTCAATACACAGATAATTTCCGGCAAAATAAAACCAACACTTGAATTACGTTTCTGATTTTTTTTTAAATCCAAGAAATACTTCGATGTCCTTGTTTCATCAATAAAACTCATTTTTTAAACAATGACACAAATAAAAAATTCCATTACATTTTAATCAAAAATAGGTTTTTTTTATTTTAGTTTACTAGAGAAGAAAATGTTTCCTTAGGTGAGTATACTTGAGGATGGAAAAGATAAAGACTCTCTTCTTGCAAACGTACATACATGCAATGTAATACAAAACTTATAGCGGAGAGGTACGAGCATAAAAAGGCGTTCTGATATCAATTTTCTTTCATTTGATGGCATTTGCTAACTCTATTTTTTTAGTTTAAAGCTCAAGTTCGCTTTTGAGAGGAAAGCTTTTTACTCTTTTCTTAAGAAATTAAAAAACTCTTTGCGATAAGATTTTAGCTTTTAAGCATTCATCTAGTTATTCATTTTATTATTTTATACACAAGAACGATATTATGACCATGAATAGCCGAAAATTACGATCATATACATAAGTGGGAATAAAAATATACAAACCTACATAACTAAATAAAGAAATGTACACAAAAAAATAGGAGTTAATGAAGTTTTGGCTTCAACGAAACATTTATTTCAGGTTCGGCACATTAAAAGCCAAGCTAAGGTACTGAAAAAAAAAGGGAAATGATAACGCAAAAATGTTTAAGGCGTTTTAGTTTTTCTAACTAGTTATAAAGTTTGGTATATTTTGCAATCACCAAAGCATGTCCGAATTCTTGATAGACGTTGAGTGAATTATCACTAAGTCTAAAATAACAACTGAAAGTGGAAAAGAGTGTAAAAGACGCTATTATTTAAAACTAAGCAAAAAGAAAGCACACCTGGTGCTTGCAGCTCAGCCAGCATTTATGACGAAATAACTTAACGTAACAGCAAGTCAGATGTAAAATTTAAATTAAATAAGCTAATATGCAAAGGCTATACAGATCAATTTAACACGCATTATAATGCAAGACTGAGGATTAAAAATCTTATCTAAACTAGCAACCTAGAAACATGGCCTCGAGAGGCAAAATACGCTCTATCTTACAATCTAAAAACCTCATCTTAAATACGTGCGAGATAATTTGCTTTATGGTGTGTAAACGGAAAAAATAAGTGACAGCAAAGCTTTAAATCATAAAATAACTGGTTCATTAACATAAAGGAACCCTACATAGTCACAATTTTTAATCTCTCATTTCTTTCAGCTATTTACTTGATTTGCGCTTTATCATTCCTAAAACATGTTTGGTTGTTTAAGTTAAGGGTGAATAAATAAAAGTAGGCGGAATGTGACTTGACCTGATTAATTGGGAAAACTACACTACATGTAGCAATCAAGAAGCTTACAATCAATTTGTTTTGTTTCACGTATTTGCATACTTATTTAAATATCGATGTTTGGTGCTTATTTAATTTACTAAATCAAATTTTAGAATAGAAAATGGAAAAGTTGAAAGTCTAATGTCATGTATGAAGCCTAACATCAGTGTGAACATTCAGGACACTCCCCACGCAGGCTGCCTTTATTCTGGCTGGGTGGCCGCCCCTTTCAATATGTTATGAATTTTTTCTTAATAAATTTTTATTACGCACAGGTAAAATTGATTTTAAAGTATACAATGAACATATTGTTACAAAGTATTATTTGAGCGATACATCCATGCAATAGAATTGGATTCTATATGAGAAAAGGCCTCCGAGTACCAGTGCTTATGATATTTCCACAGATGGTTCTGGGATTGAGAGGAGCGTTGGAGCAGGTTTTGTGATATATTTTTATGGAACTGAAATTGATTATAGAAAATTTAAATTAAATAGTTACAGTTCAGTTTTCCAAGCAATATATAAAGCACCTTATCAAGCTCTATTCTGTATAAAAAAATACATTTCCAATAGAGTTGAA
The DNA here is from genome assembly GCA_000611955.2 of Stegodyphus mimosarum. Classification (NCBI taxonomy): domain Eukaryota; kingdom Metazoa; phylum Arthropoda; class Arachnida; order Araneae; family Eresidae; genus Stegodyphus; species Stegodyphus mimosarum. The sequence continues at coordinate 105,505 of KK120026.1, read as the reverse complement.
ATTAATATATATTCTGATTGTTTATCTCTGCTCCAGTCGCTCTCCCGCCCAGACAATACAAACCCTGTAGCAATTAAAATAAAAGATTGTCTCGATATATTGAACAAAAATATAACTATCAATTTGCACTAAATAAAAGCTCATTTGGGTTTTCTGGGCAATGAAAGGGCCGACTTCCTGGCCAAGGGGCAGGCTTTGATTCGGATTCCACCTATTTAGAAATTTCTGGCTCTAAGAAAAATGCAATCACAAATATGAAAAGATTTTTATATTGACAAATGGAGTAATGTTTGGCATGATTCTTTAAAAAACAAAGGTTTTATGAAATATATTACAGTCCAGAAAAGAATGCTTATTATTAGTGATATTGATCTTAATCAAGTTCTTATAGGAAATGGCAGGTTTCCTTATTATTTTCATAGATTCAAATTACAGGAAAATGAATGCTGTACAGTGTCAAAATAAAGAGTCACATGATCTAAAATAAATTAACTTAAAAAGTACCTGTATTTCAGGGATCGCTATAAATTGCCACAGAAGATTCAGAAGGTTATGTTAGGTTAGTTTAGTTGAATATGGCAAACACGAGGTTCTTCTGCCTAACGGGAGGGAAGACTTACTGAAGAGTATACTGAAGAGCTAGATTAAGTTAAAATTGCTGAAGAGAAGATCTTGTAAGGATATCATAGATACAACCTGAGTTAGGAACTTAACAACTGAAATTGAGAAACACTTTATAAATTTAAGCACATAAGTTGATTGGAGCTACAAAAGATATGGAAGACTGGTAAAGGAAGCAAGAAACAGATGTGGAAGAATGGTAAAGGAAGCAAAAACCAACTAAGCTTCTACAGACCACTACAAAATGTGATTAGGGAAAACGGCTTTTTAAAATCTGTAGCTCTTAACTAAGCCAGTCCTAAATGGTTACATGGGAGTTTTAGCTTCCAAAAATATTAATTTAAAAGTTTGATGAATTTACAAGCAATATAAACAGCGCAATGACTTTTAACAGTGACTAACAATAACCTATTATTTACCCAGACCTATATTAGTTGCAACTTCTATTTTATAAAACTTTCAAGTTAACAAATAGTTTCGTTGTCTATGTAAAACCAGTTCTTACAGCTACATTAACTGAAAGGATAATTTGGTAGCTCGACTTTTACCCGAACCGCAAGAGGTTAAATTAAATCTCGCTTGTTGAAAATGCTGGAAGCCGTCTTGTAGAGTCTTACTACAAAACACCTTTAATTGACTCTTTTTCTTTGCACAACTGGAAAAGGATGTGGCTAAAAATAATGGTTACATAATAACTCAGCTAAGATATATTGCTATCTCTTAGAGATCTTCCGAAGATGCTGCCGTGCCCAATCAAGAGATCTTAATAAAAAGTCTTTAGATCTATATGAAATTATATTCTGAAAAACTGAAACACTTGAAAATGTCCAAATTGAGAAATGGGTGTTAGATTTGGAATAGTTACAATGTTAGTGAAAATTACGATATGGGCACTCGTTAATTTTCTGGTATAAGGCATTAAGAAGGCACCCATTAACTTTGGCAAGTAACTTGACAATGATGTATGGAATAAGTCAATTTTTTAGAAATCTTTTATTCAAAAGACATCACATTTTTGACAAAAAATTTGTAGTTCTTATTTTAATTTGCTAATAGATGTCACTATTTTAAAGAGACGCCGATAGAGGGCGTAGAGTGAGCAGTATGCAAGAGTGAGTGATGTGTGTAATACCGTCTTTTTCTGAAAATAAGACATCCTCCGAAAATAAGCCCTATCGTGCTTATTTTCGGAACTTTTTGCAAAATAAGACATCCCCCGAAAATAATACCTAGTTAAAATAATGTGACAGAAAGAATTCATTAAAAAATGCTGTTGATTTATTAAGTATAAGTAATAATATGTTTAGCTTTCCTAATACTCGTATTTCAGAGAAATGTTTGAAACAAAATATTCCGAGAAATTAATTGTTTACCTCTACAGTTCGTTTCAAATTAATTCTTGGAATTTATCTTTAAATACAACATAAGGCAGCAGTCTACATTGAGCGACAGTGCAGGTATACAACGTTCATTCATTTCAGTCTTGTAAGTCTGATTATTTCCTCATACGTAATTTTATTTAAAAATAAAGTGAATAATTTTTAACCCCAGTTAAAATGAGTACAAAACGAAAGAGGTATTCCGTTGAGTACAAAAAGGGAATCGTGGAAGACTCCAGGGGTGTAAATCTTGTAACATTCTGTAAAGAGAAGATGCTGGATCTCCGTATGGTTCGTAAATGGCGTGCAGACTACGATTACCTGTGTCAACTGGTGGACCAAGGAAATGAGAAAAAACGCAGAGTTGGATCAGGTCGGCAGCCGTTATTTTCTGAGTTGGAAGATTGCATCTGGGAATGGATTGCAGGCAGGAGAGCAATGGCTTTGGTTGTGCGCAGGGCTGATATTCAAAAATTTGCCCTTGAAACAGCAATTGAATTTGATATATCCACAGAAGAATTTAAAGCATCGTCACACTGGTTGGACAACTTCCTTAAACGATATGAACTGTCTCTAAGGAGATCAACAACATTGTTTAAGCTGGAAGACAATGAAGTTGTTAAGCGTGCACTTGCGTTTAAGCTTTTTGTTGATGGCATCGATTTTTCGAAATACCAACTCTCCAACATGATTGCTATGGATGAGACCGCGGTATTCCTAGGCCAAGGAGCTCAAACGACAGTTCACCACAAGGCTTCTTCGTCAATTTACGTTCCTTCTACCGGTTACGATAGTGCACGTGTTACCTGTATTTTGGCGATTCGTCTAGATGGCAAGAAAGTATCGCCATTTTTAATCACTAAAGGTAAAAAAGACCAGATTCAACGTGTTTCAGGAATTTATGTCATTGAAAGTGAAAAAGCCTGGTGCACCCAAGCAGTTATAAGAAAGTGGGTTGATTTTATGCTGCCACCACTGTTGAGGGGTCAGAATAGAGGTTTACTAGTTTGGGATTCAGCCAGTACTCACCGCGCTAAAGACATGAAAAACTTTCTTGCTGAGAGGAAGATTGATCAAATAATGATTTCGGCAGGAATGACTGGTTACCTCCAGACACTTGACATTGCAATAAACAAGCCATTCAAGGATCATTTGCGGATGGAAATCAATGAATATATTGAAAACAGAATGGTGAGAAATCATCGAGGTAATTTTGTAAAAACAGGCTTACAAGAAGTTGTGAATTGGGTAAAAATTTCATGGGACAAAATAACTGATAGTGATGTTTCCAATGCACTACGAACAGGCTACTTAGACAAGAAGTATTCATTTAACGATAGCTATATCGCCAGACATGAGAGATTCGGACCAATGATTCAACAGGAAACGGATTTGGAAGAAAATCAGAATATAATTCAGAACTTTATTTATGACGATGGTCCAGAAGAAGATAACATGGCTGTAATTGAACAAATTTAAATTTCTGTATTCTGTGTAAAATAAATATTAAATAAAAACATATAAATATACTTTTATTTTTTGCCCTCCCCCGAAAATAAGTCCTAGCGCGTATTTTGGTCCAAGAAAGAAAGTAAGACAGTGTCTTATTTTCGGAAAAAGACGGTAGCAGTATGTTTCCAGCAGACGCTTCGATGTATACAAGTAATGATAAATTGTATAAATAGATTAAAATATAAGAAATAATAGTATAGGTCGAACTAGATAATCCCACTAATATTATATTATCTACTCATTATCCTTTTTATTATTCTATGATTCTGTAACGAACCGACTTTTTCGATAGGCAACTAATTAAAACGCAATATCCTAAAATTCAATTAAGGTACGGAAGTTAAGCTTCCATGCATTTTTTTAATAGAATAGCTGAGAAGTATTGCAAATTGCTTGATAAAAATGATGTGGAAGAGTTTACAAACTTTATGATTTTTTGCAAAAGTAAAAAAAAGGGGTGGGGGCGGAGACTAAAATGTGGTTACAACAACAGATGCAACAAGGGCACAGAAGTAACGCTACTCAAAACGGAAAACTTACTGCATGTTATTTGATCTTTTCCTTCTAACACAACCAACTTCAAAACGCTAGTTAAAAATAGGACGCTACTAGCGCTGATGATTTATTTTGGTGAAAATTCCAAATGTCTTTGAATTTCAAGAAAATAATAGTATAGGTACTAAGGTTTACTTCCGACTTTCAGATGATTTTAAGCTCTTGCAACCTTGAAATTTCAGCAATGTTGAAGAAATTTTGAAAGTGAATCTTCTTTAACCTAAGAACGTAAACTAATGGTAGAAAAAACTCGCTGATAAAACGTTACACAAGCAGATGAAAGCAATATTAAAAAGTAACAATATTAGCAAAGTCCCACTATTTTGTAATTTCTTACAAATTTAAAATGCTGTTTCTAAGGCCTCCAGATGATCTAATGTCGAAATCAAAATATAAAACTGTAAATGAACTGATATATGTAGACATGCTGAATTTTAATTTGGTGATTACTAGTTTACGAGCTTTGTTTATCTATATCATATGCCCGACTTTCGATTATTAATCGGTGTTTAGTCACTTGTCTTCCACAGTTTATGCATAAAGATATGTATTACTTTTATCAGCTCGAATTATTGGAGTTCATGGAAAATTTCAAACGTTTTTTTTTTCGCTTGCAAAAATACATGATGCTATAATAGCAACTAAGCCCAAATAAACATCCATTGTTAAAATCACGAAATTTTAACTATATTTGAAAATTTAGAGCTACTTTGCGAACATTTGCAATTTCAAAAACTCACACATTTTGTCAGAAATACCGATCAAAACCTTCATAATTCACGAATTTTTTTCCATCATCTATGAGGACTTATTTCTTAATTTTAACTAATATCGCTGTTTTATAAATGAATCAAATCAGCTCTATTTTTAGAAGCTTTTATTTAGTTTATTTATGGTGTTTCACTATGGTCGAAATTTACAAAGAAATTGAAAATATTAGAATTTTATTGTTTACAGCATGTAAAAAAGCAGAAAATCTTTTAAATGAAAGTTGTTTGAAAATTGTAACCTAATTTCAGAATTTGGGGGAGGGGAATTTTCGAGAATTGCTTGAATTTTCCAATTATTTGACATCCATGATTTTAAAATTTGAACTTTAAAATAACAGAACGACACATTATATGTCAGATAAAGTCAAACAGAACGACATAAACGTATGTCGGATATAAAGTTGTAGATATATTAGGTTATTTTTGAAGCAGAAGAGACGTGAAAATGAGCAGTGCTCTCGCCGGGACTCGAACGCGGACCTCTCTATACAGGCCGAGCCTGCTGACCATTGCACCATGAAGTCATCCGAAGAAGGCGGGAGAAATACCTTTTATACTCCTCCTTTTAAAGGGCGACTGGGGATTAGGGAACCCAGTCGCCAAATCCTGGTGGTGGAGAATCATCATCCGCCACCTTTTTTGCTCGGGCGCCACTGTAGACACATTAGGCTATTTTTGAAGGGAAGAGGCGTGAAAATGAACAATGCCCTCGGCGGGACTCGATCCATGGACCTCGCGATACGCGCCGAGCGTGCTAACCACTACACCACAAAGGCATGCGAAGAAGGAGGGAGAAATGCCATGTAAAGTTTTGAAATTTTCAACAGATTATAACAGAAACTCTTCGAACTCTTTTAAAATAAGAAATAAAATAAATATTAATAGAGCGATTTTCTGTATTTATTAAAAAGTACGTTGCATACTGAAGCAGAAGGGAAGCAATCGATTCTGCTGGCCGTCACATTGCTTGTAGATTACTTTAAAGGTTATGGTGTCATTACGTCACATATTTATTATTGCTTCTGTACAGATAATTTTCCAGTAACTATATCAAAAACAACAGAATGTAAAGGTAGCTTAGCGTTGAATTAAATTTTTAGTGACAACGTATAATTGAGACGAAAAAGTAGAAAATAAAATACATTTAAAATAAAAGCTTTTATATAATGATCTTTTCTTTAAAAGTAATATGATAATTAATGAATTCTAAACGGAAAAATCCCGCAGTTTTATGGAAACAGAAGATAACTTATCTACAATTTTATATCCCGAATAATAAAAATGCAGTATGCCCTTGGTAATAATAACTAAATTCTTGAATTTATTTGTAATTAGGTAATTATCGGTGTATTGTTGTAAAGGACGCTCCTTGATTTATTATTAGAGATATAAAATTGTAGATGAATTTCGGAAAGAGAATTGTTTAATCTCTTGTTTCTATAAAACTGTATGATAAATTATTTTTCTGCTTTGAAAATTTTGAGTTCGTTAGTTATCATATACATTTTAAGTAAAAACTTCTCACATAATAGCTTTTTTTTTAATAGTGGATCTTATATCTGATAGATATCTATATTTTAAAACGCATTTCTACTTTTAAAAATTTGAGTTTTGAAAATGATAAAATATTTTTTTTCTATAAAACACGAATTTTCAATCACAGTAAGGAAGGTGAAACAAAGTCCACCTAATTTCCCCTAACAAATTTATATATCGGGGAATTTTATATTCGTGGACGACTATCTAAGGAAAACTGACTATAAACTATATATACATGCTATATGTGGGGAAAACCACAAAACCATCCGTGCAATAGCTCGTTTGTCGGGTTCGAACTACGAGCGTTCAGCGACTTTACCGTTCAGCCACCGGCGAGCTTGCGTTTGCTTTTCAGTTACTTGATTTGCTACTCAGTAACTGAAAAATTAAATAGGAAAATTAGATATCTTACACTTTACTGAGTGTCAAAATGCTGATGCATAGAGATGATGAGTATTCTACTTGAGACAGTAGCAATACATTGTTTCAAACAGCCGAATTTTTGGATTAAAATTGAAAGATAAATATCTTACATTTTGCCGAATGGCAACAATCGGCACACTGGAGATAAACGTGTTTTATTTTGAAGAGTGTCACCACCTCTCGCTTTCAAATCGCTGAATTTGTTAAACAAAAATACGGTAAATTTGTACAAATATAAATTAAATAAAAAATTCGAAATTTGAATTTCGGCCTTCGAAGTTTAAAGGGATGTTCGAGTGGAGAACTACATCTGTTTGTAGAGCCACTAGGATTTTTTTTAAAGCAGAAGATGTGAGAAATGAGCAATGCCCTCCCCGGGACTCCAACATCGGACCCCTCGAATAGCTCTGATATGAGTGTGCTGATCGTTACACCACGATGGCATGCTAAGAAGGCGGGAGAAATACCTTACATACTCCCCCTTTTAAAGGCCGACTGAGGATTAGCGGACCTAGTCGCCAAATCCTGGTGGTAAAGAAGCATCATTCACCACCCTTTCAGTTCGGGCGCCACTGTAGAGATATTAGATTATTTCGAAGCAAGAGAGATGAAAAATGAGCAATGCCCTCTCTGGGACTCGAACCTCGGACCTCTCGAATACGCGCCGAGTGTGCTGACCATTACACCACAAAGACATGCTAAGAAGGCCGGAAAAATACCCTATATGTTAAATATTCGATGGCTCTAAGTGCCGTCTTTTTTCCACAACGCGACGAACATACATGCAGATTCTTCATTATTTAAAGTTTTTTTAACAATACACGGCGATAACATTTAGTAACAACAATTTGAAAAATAATTTGGACAAAAGTCATATGGGCAAAAAGTGACCAAGAGTATCTTCCACTTTTTTAAAAAAAATAATCTGGTATAAGAGGCAAATATTCTTTTGTTCCAGTAAGTATGCGATTAAGAGATTTTTTCTTCGACAATCTTTAATCTTAGAATTCCACAGAATGTAACAAGAAAGGATTTACGAACTTTATTATCTTCCTTTTTCGTTTCCTGTTAATTGTCTTTGATTTCCATTTCGCGTAATATCCATGTTAAGAGTACTACAGTTTTACTCGGTCGAAGATGCGATAATCCTTTATGCGCCAGCTTTGAAAAGGAATTCAGCACTAGTTACTAACAGCAAATAATACGCAAATTCTTAATTTATTTGCTTTTTTAGCATGCTCTTTTTTTAATCATTGAAAGGGGATAAGATTATGCTATGAAGCTTAGAATTTGTTACGTCTGTAGCAAATCTGATCACAATCTTGAGGTTATCAGCTTAGTTAAGGAAAAAGAGCGTATGTTGCAGATTAAATTCAAAAAAGGTAAAAATTAAAAATAAAATGAAGTAATTAATTATCGGCATAAGCAAATTTTAAAATAAATCCTAATCACTCAAATTTAGCAAACAAATCAAAATAAAAAAATTTGTGATGTTACATAAAATGAAAGTAACTGTTTTCCCCTCAAAGTAGTTACAAGAAATTACAACCCCTCAAAGTACTTACAAGAAATTACAAAGTGTTGAATAAAAGTTAATAATATAAAACAGATTGCAGACGCGTCTATCGAGCTAAGCGAGTCTAAAAAATTAATCTAGTAATATAAGAAACTTAAAGAAGCGATTAATTACTTAGTGGAACTTAGTATATACCCGAAGCTTTAGTTTGCAGGTGATTGCTATGAAACACGAATTAATGCTAGTGAGAACAAAGGTTCATATTGTTACGAAAAATTCGGCGGTTGCGCTTGTATGTAAGCTTTCCGGCATAGCACTAGGGTTGCCATAAAATAGTGTATGGTAGGGTTGCCAGATTGGCGACTTTATCGCCCATTTGGCGACCAAATCGGCGATATCCCATGGTCCAATCGGGAAGCTTCTAGAATAACTTCCTGTCGAGATATTTCTCGAAACGTGTGGAACTTAAAGAAAAGCTAAATAAACCCTTGCGTTTCTGAGAGCAGTGAGTTGCGATTAAGTGTGATTGATTGTGAAGTATTGTGAAGTTAGTTGCGAAGTGATTGTGAAATTAATTGTGAAGTATTGTGAAGTGTTGCGAGCAGTGTGATTAGTTGTGAGAATAGCTGCTACGCGAGAGTTTTGGTGAACGGAAAGCGATCGAGATAGTGCTTTGCTGTGAAGCTAACTTTACAGTATAGCTTGACAGTGTATTGGTGATTGTTCCATGGTGTTTATTATAAGTTTAGTGTTGCCGTGAAGCTACCTTTACAGTTACAGCCTGAAGCTGTGTTGCTGATTGTTTCAGCGTATTTATTGTAGATTTTCGACGCTTTTAAAGGTAATTTTGGAACTGTGCTGTAAATAGTGATTCCTGTAAATAAATTGTGCTTTTTATTGTTCTGCATCGTGTTTTCATGGGATACTCTCAAATCTACGAACCCGTAAAACGCAACAATATATATTTTAGAAGTCTATAAAAAGAGCTGGTTAATATGAATTTGTTCGTCTGAATGTTTTTGCTGTGTAATATCTGTTGCATTTTGATTGTCATATTACTCTCTTTCTTCTTCTGGGTTTTGACGATCTTAATACCAAACTAAGGCATGATTACTCAGTCTTTCCAAGTGCGCAATAAATAGACGGGTAATTTTTTAAATTCCGAATACAATAGTTCTTCGGTATACGTCCTATTTCGGACACGAAAATTTTAGTTTAGGATGCGATATATGTTTGGAATACGACTCAAGTTCGAAGAGTCATAACGCTGTACTTGTTTACCTCTTCCGTGATAATGCTGTGACTGCCATAAACGTCGGTTACACCTGTTGCTATTATTCACTGAACAGCCTGTGCTATAACTCTAAATTTTCAAGTGATTCTGTGCTTTTTTCAAGTAATTTGTTCGTAAATTCATTAACAATGAGTTTCAGAAAAGTTAATGAGAAAGTTCAAGCGACGAAGAAACTGTTAGTGTTGCATATCGATATTCATCGTTGTCAATCATTCTTTTTGTCTTGTAATATCCAGAGGACATGAAGGCGAGATTGCATGTAGTAGTACCAAGATGAAAGTATGAAAAGTACGAAGATGGCATGTATTATCTGGAAGTATGAAATACGAAAATTTCATCGTATCTGGAAGTATGAAGCCTGAAGATGACATGCATATTGGCTATTGCATACTGTACGTCGAGTACAAAGGGGACTACGACTGTAAAAATCAAAGACATTATTAAAGAAACTAATGTTGCGGAGAGGGGGAGGAGATAACTTGCCAAACAAAAGTCCAAAACGAGCATGTTGAAAAATTCCTTGCGATGCGGATGATAACAGAAAAAGTTTATGTACAGTATTATTACGTGCAGTGCTTCATTTACGTACAGTATTATACTTCACCAATTGCATTTGTATTTTAATATTTGACAGTGTTATAATAATAGTAATAATAGGATGTTTACGAGGACGGATTAATTATTTTCCTATTATTTCTTATTACAAAACTTCATTTGGTATAGCTTCACTGTGGTATCCGTACAAGGATCTAAAACATATGAATGAAGTACACCGAGGTGCCACTGTAGTTGAAAATGTTGATTACAGTAATGGAAGAAATTAGATTGCTTCAAAAGTTTACTGATTTTAAGATCGAAATTAAGATTTCCGAGAAACAAACGAAGTGCCAATATGTTTTTTTATCATCTTGAATGTTTTCAAATATAAAAATACACTCCCCTTTTATTTCCATATAAATATAAGTCAGATTTAAAAATTCAGTCAGAGGGAACGTTGAGATTGAATATACAGTCCAGTTGAACTCAGAAGTGATAGAAATGTTGCAATTCATGCAGTCATTCAGAGAAACTCGCCCTTCCCGTTTTCATATAAATATTCTTGGTCTCCAAAAATATGATCTTGGTTATGTTACATCAAGTTTCATATTACTTTTCAAAGACTTCTGTCCAACTAAATTTTCTCCTGAGGTCACACTGGTAACCTATGGAAGCTGGTTTCGAGTGACTTCTGCTTAACAATGAGACGCTGCAATTTATGGCAGTAGACGTTAGTATCTGAACTTTTTAACACTTCAAATATTCCATGCAAGATATCGCACTGTTCTGATTCGAAAATTCTGAGTTCTATATGGACAAGGCAAAGTTTTATTTTTCTAGAATAAACCGCTTTAGAACTCACATCCAGAGTTAAACTAAAGGAAATAAACCGATTATGCACCTTTAAATCAAAAATTATTTGTTTTAAAGAAATATTAAGAGAAATATTAAGCATTGTTTCTTTTATACTGGAAATCTTCAAGTTTAGGACTACCTCCTTTGTTTGTTTCCAAGCCGTCAACATCACTTAAACTCTTTTGATGATTGTCGAGGAATATGGCCGCTAAAAAGATACAAAAAGATATTACACGCTTCAATACACAAAACCAAATTATGCTACTGTTATATAGTGTCATTTTAGAACATAGTATGGAGGATAATCTACCTCCAGGTTGGATTAGCCATTCAACTGACTAAAACATGGTTCTGGCCAGTTGGCTACTAATAAGTTTGGATTTAACACAGTGTGACTCTTGTATGGAATACACCAAGGAACTAGTTTTGATTCCTCAACTTCCAACATCTTTGAACAATTTTAAACAATGCATCACAGCAGCTGTTGCGACTGTTGATATGGGCTTGCAAAAATGTATTTGAAAAGAACTTGACTAATAACGCATTGACATCTGTTGTATTACAAAAGTTCACAAAGAGAACATCTGTAACTTAGCCATGTAAATTTAAGAGCATATTCGTCTAACTGTCTAAGTATTTTAGCCATGTTAGTGAAGCTCTTATTTCTACGAAACATTGAAAATGTCTACTTTTTTTTAAGTTAAACGGCAGCTTCTCTACAGCTTATACCGCAAATGAAGTGGTGAATTATAACTCGTCATCATACTAAGAATAGTCCACTGGATTTTATCCAGTCTTCCTCAACCGTCTTTGGTAGAATAAAATGAAAAGAACGAAAGTATGTCTCCCATGCATTCTTAATGCTTTGATAGATTGTACATTGCTTCGTCAACTGAGGGTTTTAAGTCTGAATCCATGAAAAGATACGCTACTGTTTATTTTCGTGAGATACTTCGCCTGCCTTTAGTCTTTTTCTTCAGACAGCAGAACTCCGATAAGTGGAAATTTTCAATAAATCAAATGTGATGCTGAAATGTAGATTTCAAAATTGATGTTAATTTTCCTAATTAGCTGAAATTTCGCTGACGTGAAATAGTTTGACAATTAAAGAAGCTGTCTTTGACGTGTTTATTGCTTTTAGTTTATAAGGTATTTCTCCCGCCTTCTTCGCAAGTCTTCGTGGTGTAGTGGTCTGCATGCTCGACGCGTAAACGAGAGGTCCGTGGTTCAATTCCGTGGTTCAGTTACTCCTTGAATAATGATGTCTCTTTTCATACGCGCCTTTTCCACGTGGCAGTAGTTTTGGAGAAATAATATGATATCAAATTGGTTTCTATTTTTTGGCTTTGCCATTTTGAATAGCTCATTTAAATATTATAATTTGTCTTATGTATATTTAATATTTAATAAACTAATTATTAAATTAATCTAATTACTTAATTTAAAATCGTTTCAAGTGTTAAATTAAAATATGCATGCTAAGATCAGACTGCAGCTTATTTTCAAACTCACAATTTTAATATTTTTATATTTTTTAAGTATAATTTAAATTATGAATTTTTCGAGATTTATTTTTATAAGATCCTTGTTCTTTCAGTTTCGGCTTAATGAAGTTTGATTTTATTTAGTTTGGCTGAGATCCCCTTTAACATTACTAAAGTTCCTCTAACAAACTGAAGCTCAGATAATTTTGATTTTTCTAGAAAAACTGAAGCGAAAATATCAGACATGACATACTCTGCAGAAGTTACACAATGAGCGATTATGCTCATTAATGGGCGACTAAACTCATTAACTGATTAAACATCATTTTCTGTTAACCGCATCGCAAGGGACAGCAATATCAGCGTCAAGTTATTAACAAGGAATGAAATACCTCCCTCTGGAAGATAACAACTTATAAATAAGTGGTGCATAAACTATAAAATGCGATATGAATTATCTGTGAGAATTAGGAAATCCTAATGGGACTTGATATGCAGCAGCTTTTTATAGTTAGATAAGATTTATTTATTGAACGTAAAGTTTTAATGCCTAAGGTCTGAAATTCTCTATTTTTAAGGCTCATGAATATGCCTCCAAAATTTTTTCAACGAAATTATAATCTGTATCTGCTAATTTTTGAAACGTTTATACATCGGTTTTTCATTTTCTTCGTTTTACGTTTCGTTTGCATTACCAATATGTTTTTAAAAACTCTCTTCATTTACACTAAGTTGATAGTTAAAAATTTATCCTAGTGTTGTTAGTTGAAAAAACAAAAGTTAGATAATACAGGGTGTTTATAAAGTCCCGGACCCATTTTGATGTTTAATAACTCATAAAATAATGAAGATATAAACAAACTTATGGCATTTATTGATGGAATAACTTATATATTTTCCTTTTCAGGTTTGAATATTTTTACTTTTGTAAATATCGTCTTATATGGTTAATTTCAGATAATTTCCTTTTCCAGTCTAAATATCTGTACTTTTCTAAATATCGTCTGCTTGTTAATTGCATTTTTCTTTCTTTTGTTTTTGGCAGCTATTGCAATGTTATGTTTACTTTTGATGTGTTTTTTTACTTTTGATACACCACAAGAAAAAGCACAGATTTTATGGTGGTTCATAGAAACAAAATCCATAATGCAAACACAGAGAAATTACAGAAAAATTTATCAAAAAGATCCTCCATCCAATAGCAGCATCTTGCGGCGGAAAAAGAATTTTCTAGAAACTGGAAGTATCGCAATAAAGAAACGTTCTAAACGTCTCTGCATAAGTGATTTTGATGTTGAGCGTGTCAGAGAGACATTTTTACAGAATCCTAGAAGATCTGTGAGATCAGCGGCAAGAGAATTGGATATGCCAATTTCGACGGTGTACAAGGTTCTTAAGAAAAAATTAAGACTACATGCATACAAAGTTCAAATTGTTCAAGTTTTGAAACCAGACGATAAGGCCTTTGCACCCCCATGAATACCGTGAGGCACAAAAGGATTCCCAAAAGGTTAATGTGTGGTGTGGACTAATGCACAACCGAGTCATTAGGCGTTTCTTTTTCACAGAAAAGACGGTCTCATCAGTCGTATACTTAGACATGTTGGAAAACTTCGTATTTAGACAACTAGAAGGCTTCAGCCACATGTCTTTTTGCAACAAGATGGTGCACCACCTCATTGGGGTACCATCGTTCGTAGTTCTTTGCATGACCATTTTACAGGAAGATGGATTGGGCGAGGAGGTCCAATTCCTTGGATACCCAGATCACCTGATATAACGCCGCTGGACTTTTTCTTTTGGGGATTTGTAAAGGATAACGTTTACAGGAGGAGAGTGTTGAACATTGATGACCTAAAAGCCAGAATTACAACCGCAATAGCCTCTGTGGATGCCGACATGCTTGCCGGTACCTGGCGTGAAATTGAATATCGACTCGATATTCTCCGTGCGACGAAGTGGGCATACGTGGAAGTTCATTGACAAGGGTCATGAAACTTTTTGAGTCTATCTAACCATTTATGCTATTAATTTTAATCTATCTTTATTATGAGTTATTAAACATCAAAATGGGTCCGGGACTTTCTAAACACCCTGTATATCCATTTCAAATTTTACAAAGTTTTTTTATCCATAAGTGTGAAAGCATATGACTTTATATGATCATATATATAATTATATTATACCTACCAACAGCAACTAGATTTTGCAACAGCCACAACTACATACTTATATTATTTCAAGAGTAGTAAAATAATTTTTGAACAGAAAGATTTGAAATAAATTAAAAAGTATTCCTGTTTTTTATTAATTTAATATTTTCTAAAGAGTATGGGATCATTAGGTTTGTCGAAGCAGAAAATTTGAAAAATATGCAGCGCCTTCACCGGAACGCGAAATATATGCTAACTAGATATTTTTCCAGTTACACCAAGAAGGCACTCGGTAAGGAGAAAGAAAATACCTTATAACAGAAATAAATAAATAATACTGTTCTTTAGTCAGAAATAGTGTTCCTACGATGCACAAATTTTACTTTTGTTTGATGCGCTGAATGGGAACCGGAAGAATATGTTTAATTCTTTAGAGCTTTTCTAAAATAAACAGTAGAATAGTAATTTAAAAATTGAGCTAGCAAATTTTATTATTGATTTATATGCACACCTTTGAAAAAAATAAATTAAGTTAAAGTGGACAGAGTGTACTGCGGTGAAATTATAGTTAGCGTTATAACTGTTATTTTAATATAAACTGCAAACTTATAAGTGTTTTGTGTGGAACAATAATAATATTGTTTTCCTTTTCATCCACATAATTAACACGAATCAGATATAGTTTTACACTAGTTAATTTATTTATTAGATTGAAACTAAATTAACAGAATTATTTTTCTTCATTGCAAATTACAGATACACATAGTGAGAATACTCTTCAGGTATGATTTGAAGCACATAAGCAGCGAAGTTTTCTGGCTTATATTATTTTTCTTTTCTGTTGTCCTAATAGTCATAACTTCTTTTAAAACATCTTCGCCACGAAAGTAAGTCGTAGAATTTGAATTATTCTCTTGCTACTTATTATTTTGATGATTAAGATACTGTTACGGATTTTGTATTTATTTAGCTATTTTTAGTAGACTTGTAATGAAAATTGTTTCATTTCCCCGTGCAATGCAGCGCGTGACGACATTTAAGAGAAAGTTATGCCGAAAATGTAAAAATACAGGAGCGCGGGCATTTAATAAATAGATATCTCTTAATTGTTTTTGCTATAAAGAAAAATCGAGAAAATACCAGAATGATCTCGTGCTTGATTAAAAAGCTTATAAAAGCCGGATTAAAACATCTCAGCTCAGAAGTAGTTGTTTTAAGCGAACTGTTGTTGTTTACTTAGTGCTGTTATTCATTGTGGAGAATTCGCGGTGTGATCAAATTAGCTTTCTCTGTTTTGAATTGAGTTCTGTTTAACGTTTTAATAGTTCAAAATATAACTACTGTGAAATATTGTGATATTGTACGAATATCTCTGAGGAAATATTTCAGCATTTTGTTTTATTTCTGGTGAAAAGTATAAATTTTATTAACTTTTTAACGACTTATAAATTCAATCCATTACGAACCCGTAAGCACGCAACAATGCATATGAAGCTATCTAAAATCATTATAAGTGTAAAATAATTTTAAAAAATAAGTTATTGAATTATTAAAAATTATGTATTTTTGCATGATTTCTATAAAATGACTGTATCCGTGATCGGTACAGTGGTTAGTGTTCCTGTCTGTTGAATGGTTGGGCTAGGATTACAACCCCAGAGATGGCATAAATGTTTGTAAATGTATAGTGTCTGTGCGACATGGGAACACTCAAAACACATTGCGAGCCGAAATTCCTCTGGACTTATTTGGTAGTAGGAAAAAAGGGATGAGAGATACTCGGACCGTATTTGGGTTGTTCTCCACCAAAATGAGTTCGGAACTTAATAGCAAATGCAGCAGGACATCACCTGTACGACCAATGGTGAATTTCTAGTATTCCGACCTCTTATACCTGTACCTGTTTCTTATGACTCGAACCATGTTTGATGGCCAATAATACGTAAGTACCTCGTGAGCTGCAATTTGACTATGTCTGATATATACTTTCAGAAAGAGACGTCGTAAATACAGAATATTTGTGAAATACTGGAAAACTTTCTTTCAGGCAGTGTAAGTTCAATAAGATATATTTTATTAACTTTATTATTACAGCTTTGGATATTTCATTTTTAAGTTCTCAAATAACTTTGATGTGAGGTGAAAGGAGTTGCAAGGTGCCCTGAAACGCAGCTATTATTTTCCTGAAATGCATCTATAATTACTAGTCTTCTGCTAAAAACATATCAGTGTCCCATAGTTTTCGTTGCTTACACGAATTTCTTCAGACTGGAGTAAATTTTTAAGCTTAAACTCAATTAACTATTAAATTACGACTGTTAATCTTCCTATGTTTAGACGAAGTTTATTCTATATACTTATTGGAATTCTAAGACTCTAAGAACACAAAAAACATTTAAAACATGGAGTCTATTAAAAGCTACGAAATGCAGTATACAACTAAAGTTACTGTAGTCTCAAAAATTCGTGAGTTAATTTCAGAATCTAATTAAACTAATTTCAAGTAGCGCGGACTCTATATTTCTGAACAACAAATACAAAATCACTAACCAATACCAAGTCGACAAACAGGTGGACGTCTCAGGAAAAACAGAAATTGCTTTCTGTCCAAATTAAAAATTCGGTTGTTATTTAAATTCACTTTAATATATAGTCTGGTGATGGATGAAGAAAGAAACAAGAAGTAGATGAAATAATAAAAGTAAAAATGATATTTTAGTTAAAATAAAATTTAAAAATTAAGTTAGTGCGAGACTGCCACAATTTCATTGCAACTCTGAGTTTTTTCTTTTCTTAAGCACAAGCCTTGTTATCTATTTTTTACCTTAAAGAGCGCATGCTCAGTTTATTTAAATAAACACCAATATACATAATACAGCACAC